>JAHZNC010001310.1:0-16898 GCA_027744095.1 Zhuqinia jingwanae
GAGAGAAAAGAGATGATACGTGAGAGAGTAAAGAAAGAAGGGTAATATTCTCACAAGTTTTTAAAGTGTACGCATGTTCTGCAAAATAAATGTTTTTTTTGTAATTAATAAGAAACCCATCAATACGGAAACTGGATTTTGTTAGAAATTTTGAGACATTTTTGATATTCTGGGGATACTGGTTCCATTTCCAATGGAAATATGGTATATATCCCCTCTACACGAAAACCTTGGATCGTTTGAGATTTTTTGAGGATTTTGGGATTTTTTGAGACTTATGAAAGATTTTAGGATTTTCTGAGACTTTTTCAGGGATTTTGGGATTTTTTGAGATTTTCAAAGCTTATTGGCTAATTTACGTTAGCATAAAATATATTTATTTCATTAATCGATGTAATTTAATGCGATGATTACGAATATGATACTTACTATTTTGGGTAATTAGTCTCATAATTAGCTACAAATAAAATCGACAAATGCGTACGGAAACAATGTATTGTACTTATAATTGATGTAATGTAATAGGATGCGCTATTTACGAATATGGTATTAAATTATGCCAATTCTAAAATTTGAAAAAATCGTAATTCAGCGCATAGCATACGCTAGTCCGGGTTGTTCCGGTTTATTGCGTAGCTGTGTAAAAACAGAATATTAACTAACCTGAGGTCTTTCTGAGAGCACGATATATTCAGAACGGTTTATTCAAATGTCTTCATATTTGGTACACATAACTCAGAACCCTATTGATTTTCAGCCCCCAACTCATCCCCCGGGGGAGCTATGAAGGAAAATTTAATTTTTTGCTTTTAACCCATAGTAAGTGACGTTCTAATTCTAATCAATCACAAGTATCAATCAATACGTATTTACATGTTTTACAGCTTTATTAAAACTATATTTGTACAAATATTTATTTTAAAAATGAATACTTATTATTCACTCCGAGTTCTCTTCGTCATTGCGAGGACTTTACGCTTTAGCGAGAGAGTGTGGCTTATCAAAATAACACTCTCAGGCTAATTAGGTTAGTGCTGGCTTCAGAGCTTGATGTTGATGGTACAGGTTCCTACTGATGATGGAATCCTATTGTAGGTGTCTCGTTTTCAGTGTTGCAATTTTCAATATTACTTCTTGGGTCAAACGAATTCTTACTTTAGTACATGTGCACCATTGCAATGCCCTTGCCATGTAAATTTACTACCAGAAAGCGGGTATGCTTTTTAAAATGTCTGCCATTTTTCACCGCCCAGAAATTCCATTTATCGCCATTTATTTTCAACATTATTACAGACTACCGGAAACAAATTACATTTTACTACGCCATTATACATTACTTCATACCTATTATATATAATATTATGTACGTATAATGTAAAAGTTGATTATAAAAGTTCCAAAATCCATATCACCTTCGCCTTGTACATTCTTTACTTGCTCTATAATTGTCCTTCTAGGATGAAAATATTATATTACGAAAGACAGAACTTATCATATTTTGCTTCTGTTTTCCTGATAAAAAAACAGTGAAAGCTGAAGGAAAGGTGCATGAAATTCACAAAAACACATAGGTATGCATAATATGTACATATACACGACTACGACACACGCTTGTAAATTCTTTTCGCGTATACAGTAGGAAGGAAGATGTGTCCATGATTTGGATTACTTGAATAGAATGCAAACAGACTAAAGCACTGAATGATGCCTATATATGATTAGTTATATGCTCGTGTAAACCTTTAACAAGATTATGTAAAGTTCTTTTAACGGCACAAGCAAACATTATGGATCTTCCAGTATAGTAATGGTTTCCTTCTCATATAGTTTTACTGTACTTATAATAATACATACAACAAAATGTACGACGTAATTCGTTTCGTTATATTACGTATATCTTCATAAAATGATGATGTGATACGTGGTGGTGCTATGGAGCAGTTGGGTTGTGTGCAGTGCCCATTGCCCATGTGTGTTATGGAAAGTAGAAATGTTGGGAGCCGATGGAAAGAAGGGAAATGTTTGCTTTCAGAGAAAGTTTGGGAATTCCCAAAGAACTAAAAATGTTACACAGTATTTTGTGTATTAGTAAGTCAATGCAATGCAATGTATGCATACAACATATCATGTACTGTATTTAAAAAGAAGTAAGTAGCCTCTAACCAAAAGCATTATAGTTCGTGACTGACCATATATAGCATTTTTATTCCCTAATAGTAGAGTGGTAGAGTAAACTGATTATGTTTGAGTGTATAACACACAAGAAAAATGCATCGTTGAACATAAGTGATGGTGGTGTGTGTGGTGTTCTCAGAAGAGCACTACAAAATAACTCGTGTTATTACGCTTCTTGCGACACGGACCCAGGATAAAATTTTCCCTGCATTGAATCATTCCACTTTTCCTTGCTCCCGAGTTACGACCCATATCTATTTTCTTGTCCAGTAAGTATAAAGAAGTAGTTTTTTGTTGTTGTTAATTACATCAAATATTTGTGTCCATGTAGTACAAAGCAAACTACTTTCACTTTCTGTTCCATTTCATTTTTACTCACTTTTGCACACGATACTGGCACTCATAAAATATTTAAAGGTCGAACCAGTTTACTTTTAGAGCAACTTTTAAAAAAACTCCCTGATTTTCCTTGAAATATATATAACATGAAGAATTTATCCTCAAATAAATTACAAAGAAATGTTGAAACAAAGACTTTCAGCTTACGGCGACATTGAAACCACCAGCGAACTTTTTGAACAGTTATCTGTTTCACTTGATAACAATAAATTTTTCAGACATAAGCATATCGTATCCAAACCAAAATTAAAGCGGCTTATCAAATTCAAGGCCTGCTCTAACAGCGGAACTTTCCCCACTAGCAATACTATCAATTCTTTTTGTAGTCGATGCAAGAAAGAAACATTGCTGTTTGACCACCATGCTGGGGATGACCAACATAGTATACCAGAAAAGGAAGTTGAAGTGAAAAAGGAATTTATTGTAAAATCATCATGGGAAAAGAAAGTTCACTTTATTGTGGAAGACTTTGGCACCATAGCCATAGGAGAGATAGAGGAAAAGGCTGATAAGAAGAAAGCGGAGCCGTTCAATGATAATGATGATATTAGCCCCAAGGACGTGGATGAGGAAAGCAATGAGGCTGTTGTTTCAACATCGTTACCGGAACAGGAATGTGCTCCGATCCATTTCCAATCAGTATTTTTTGCGCATCGACCATCAATCATTGGAGACAATGAGTTCTGGCTCCCGCAGTGTAGTTTGCCAGATGCAACTGCTACAAAGGAAGAGTCTACCATTAAATCGTCTACTGCAACACCATTACAAATCATAGCACAAGAGCCCAAGGATGAACAAGAGACAGAAAAAGTTATATCAGGCACGACTTCACACTGTACTGTATCTTCAAAGCGCGATGAGTCAACTATGACATCCGGGCTGTCAGTATTTCTAAATAACATATTCAAACAGACTTCCAAAAGACAAGTGAAAATTCTTCAGGTAAATACGAATATCTTAATAACAATTCTTTCAACACTTTTAATAAATTAGTGAATGTAACCAATTCTGGTGCAATGCTTTTATAGATTACAACAATGTTGGATGGGACACTGGCAGCATTAACCGATGAGCATGTTTTTCATTGTAAAAGCGTTGGAAATAGTTATGAAATCATCGACGCAATTTGTTTGAAGGATGTGCAAAAATTAATGGTACACAAAAATTAACTTACATTTTTATATATGTACATAAATAATATGCATAATTTTGATATGAGGGTAAATTACTTTCTCACGTCATCATTTGTCATGCAATGATTTCATTTCAGGTTAACAATACCTGTGTCGTCCTCGTTCTGGAAGTATGTCACGCATCATCTTTGACTGAATTTAAAGAGTTCGTACCTGGGTATTCTGAAAAGACTGAATCACTAATCAGCTTGATGGTGTATGCATTATCTCGAATCAAGAATTTTATCCCCGATGTGACTCGCTTACCTTTGTTGTCTTTGCCTACTTGTGAAGTCATGTACAATTGGCTTGCTATGCAAAACGAGGAAATCATGTACACCGGGATCGCCAAGGCGGAAAATGTCTCCGACCCTGAGTATGAAGATCTCAGAGATCAAAATTTCATGATGAAAACTTCAGACAAGAATCAATTTCATCCAGTGATGCTACTTGTTCGGTATTGAGATGAACATTATTTGTTTTTGTTTTCACTTGAGCAAACGATATGTCCCTAATAATAATACTACTAATTCTTCTAGATCGGGATACATTACATCCAAATGTAATGGAGGTTGTGCTTCAAGAGGTTGTAAATACTCAGTAACTTTGGGGTTAGAGAAAGAAAATGTCACCGCAATGCGCAGAGAGGATAATCCTTGGCCTAACTGCGTTCGTTTAGTCACAGAACGCATGGACATCACGTTTGCAGGCTCAAGTAAAGCAAGTGCTGATGACCTGATGGAAAAATTGTATGCATGCATACAACCAATAGACAAAGTAAGTAAACTAAAGTTAGACATTTGATTGAATATTATTGACTAAGGTTTGCTTCATTAGTTTAGCAAACTCCATATTATATATATTCTTATGGTAAATATTATATGTACTTCCATTTTTTTTCAAAGATTTCAATGAAGTTTTACGTCTGCGCCCTAGTCACGGAAAGCTATCTACAACTTTTCAAAATGGAATTGAACAAGAGTACCGGTGTTTGGATCACCACTTTTGAATTTGGAAGTTTTTGACGAAGACGCTAAAGGAACAGCATGTGTTATTGTAAGATTTAAAAACTGAAGTTTATATGCATATGTTGAAATATAAATACAATCTTGCGTAATTTATTGGAGCAAGGATATTTTCCTCTTGTAGGATGCGCAAGGAATCGAGGTAGATGATGTGGAAAATTATGCAAACCCAAAATACATGGCAATTAACATTTCTCGACGACGCAGAGAAAATGAGATTCCTAACCGTTGCATCAGTAGAGTAGAGGTATTTGGATGCGTGCTTATTAAGATGTGTACATATTTAGCTAAAAAAATATGTATTTGTTGACTGCTGTTGTTAATCAATCATAATCATTTAAAAAATACGCATAACTCGAGTTTCTTTGTCGCTTTACAATTTCGGAACGAAGATTCATTCAAAGACTCTGATTGCATTACTGCTTTTAACATTATCGTGCCTATTGTTATAGTCCTTTGCTATGTCGCAGTAGGAATTTGTACATAATTAATTGACTAGGACCATTGATTCCTGAACTGATCTAACGTCAAGCGTGTACACTGTACAGTGTACACAATCACATAATCCAAAAGTATACCGTTGTAGCGTAGCGTAGAATATTATGTAATCGATTTTTTTACTCATGTTTACTTTTTATAGTAAAATGTATTTCAATACTATTATATAAAATGCTTTATCGTACTAACGTATCTGATGATTTGCCTACTTCATCTAAATATCGTGTGGCAATAAAAAGGTGGTGAGAAATAATAAAATATTGTTTAATCCGAACTAATAATGACTGGCACATTTTTATTCATATAGTTAACTAGCATCTAGTACACACACAATACATACAAAATTTGAAAATGCAAACTAACATACTTAATATGACGTAAATAAAGTCACTTAATCTAAAGTATATACCCAAACTAATGGTTCGCTCTTAAATTTCCTTGAACTTGGTCCTTCAGGAATTTCTGTACGTATTTATCCACTTCAACATCTGGATATTGTTCCTTGAGAGCTTCAATATCAAGATCAGGAAACTTTTGTAATAGTTGAATAACCTGGAACTGATGCAGTCTGGAATTAATTAAATAAAAAATGAATAAAACTTCAAAACAAACACTTTGAAAATAATTATTTTTTTAACAGAATTAAATATAATTCTATCATATTATTAGTAGGAGAGAACATGCTGACCTAGTTTTCCTATTATGTGTACGCCGAAGTTTGGCTTTCCAGCGAACTAAAAACCAACTTTTCTCCTGTCTTGAAACTTGTGGTAAACAGATTTAAATATAACTCTATCATATTATTAGTAGGAGAGAACATGCTGACCTAGTTTTCCTATTATGTGTACGCCGAAGTTTGGCTTTCCAGCGAACTAAAAACCAACTTTTCTCCTGTCTTGAAACTTGTGGTTCTTCCAGTTTGGCTAATAGGTATGGTTTGTTCTCATCCTTTGGAACTGTATATTCATCAAACTGCCGGTATTCTTGAAGTCCTAGAAAATTCTCTTCTTCAGCACCAGGCCGTTCTCCGGTTTCGCCAGTTTCCAACAGGTGATACGCCCTATTCCTTTCTCTCACGACCGCTTCCACATTTGCCATACTTTCTTCTACCTGCAAAACGGGCAAAACTTGGCATCTTTCAAAAATTCATTATTAGGCCATCAACTGCTTATAAAAATGTAAATGCCTATGACAAGAATTACCTTGTCCACTCTTTCGGGATTGGGGAACAATTCACACAGCCGTTTGCATTCCGCTTCCATGAGATCACGTCTGCATTGACTTGTCTGGATTGCTCTAATAGTCTGATGATTTGTTGCAGCCGTTGTAGCGTTAAACAATGAAAATATTGCAGGCACTGATTGGTGGTGGCGATAAGCACTGGTATTTAAACTCCCAAGTGTCTTTGCCGGAAGGGCCAGGCTGGACGTGTTAAATATTTTACGGAGCATTTTGTTTGAGATGATAATGAGATGTGTGTGGTGTGAATAGGCGGAATTCGGGATTCCTCCTTTTTAAAACAACTTATGTACGAACTAAGTTTAATAAAACTTTACATTAAATTAACTTTACATTATTTCCTAACTGTGCTTGTTCAAACTAAAAAGGTTTAATGCACGTACATGTGTTCCACGGCACACGTACGACAACAACAAAACCTCACCGGAGAAATTAGATATTCTGCATGAGAACAGATGACATGCATTTGAGTAGTGTATGTATTGGGTTTTTACCAATGTATCTACATGCATTTGTGTGAGATGAGCTATGGTAAATAAAAGCGCAAATTTTGGAGCCAAATTAGAACAGATGTTTTTCATCCGGAGGAGGTGGTTTGGTGGTTTGTGCTGTTTGTGTGGTTGGGTGTCATCAACGTAAAATGACTTCAAATGATTTCGAAATCGAAACTAAAAGAAATATGTTTGTATTTACCTAATTAAAATTTGGGAAAAAGTTAGAAAGTGCTGCTTGAAGTTTTACAGTTCTCAATTAAATCAATGAGATTGATTACTTGAGTATACCCCAATGTTTTTAAAGATTTATTACTGACGACGTAGTAAATTTTAATAAAAGTTTAAGGTGCCGAATTTAAAGTTTAAAACTGAAACAAAGTTGCTGAATAAGATTAATTGAGTAACTCACGATAACTGAAGATATTGTCGTTGTTCATATTTACGGAGAGGTTCAATGTGGAGAACATATTTTTCAGTGGTATTCTAAAGTAGGTATTTCAAATTCAAGAATTTATAATATCAGTTGTTTATTGAATTAGCATTACGAAAATGTTCTCTTTTAAAATCAATAAAAAAGCCAGCGCGACAAGTGTCCCTGTGCAGATAAGTTCCGCTGAGAACTCAAGTTCATCAAAGAAAGCATTTCATGATGACGATGATAAGGACGACGAAGAACCTGATTTTATTCAGGGATTGGACGGAACTAACATTGTATCGTAAGCGCATCATACTTATATACAATTAAAGTGTTTTTACAACCCATTAACACATTCATTGGAACATTATTATTATTATTATTATAACACATTCATTATTGTTGTTTCTTTATTTTTTTGTAGCAAAAATAATAAGAAAAAAATAGAAAAGCAGGTATTGGTCATTCCACTTATTAATAAAAATGAATGGAGGATAGACAAAAAGATTGAGGATCAGAATAATGAAGATATTACTGCCAGCAAAGAGGAAAACTCAGATGAGAAAAAAGAGGAACAAACTGGGTCGTTGCAAGATCAGGCTATCAAGGAACTCTTGGAAGAGGCTTCTACAAAGACTTCATCAAACAAGAAAAACAGCAAAACTATTCCAATCCTGTTCCAGAATCGCGTACCTGATGGATATGAGGAAGATGATAACATGGACGTTTCACTTCGTCCTGACCAGGTAAGAGCTCAAAAACTGGTGAAAAAATCAAGCACGGTTTCTTTGAAAATTTTGAACACTTTGCTCAAGTGTAGTTGTTTGTAGCTGCAATTTTACTATACCCAAATAAGCTAAAATGCCAATACTCACCATCTCGAAAATAATGGAATATGTAGTGATGTCCCACAACACAACCAACTCTCTTGCGCTCTTGCAGCTTGACAAAAGGTGAAAATTCAAAGAAGACCGAAGTCACAAAGCCACTACCACCAGCAACTGAGACTGTGGGACGTTTTTAACTTGACAAGCAAATATTCATTTTGGTCGTACGTTATATAACTTTTACTAGTCGAAAGCTTCTTGAAAAATCAATAAAGTTAAAAGTTGATGGTCTTAAAAGTTCTGAGAATCTATTTTTATATATAGCGAATCAGTTTGGCATGAAATTCTGTGATTTAAAGAAAATTTTAATTAAATTAAATTTAAATTAAATTTCAAATTCTGAAAATGGAAGATTGTAAAAGCGAAACTTTCCTACCAACAACTATATGCTATGAAATCACTAATAAATGATGTATTTTCTCATTTTTTGCAGTCCTCCGTAGACGATTATGAGCGAATCCCAATCGAGGAATTTGGTTTAGCCATGTTGCGTGGAATGGGTTGGAAAGAAGCAGAAGGAATAGGACTGAAGAACAAAAAGTATGTAATGTTGAGAGACTAATATAAGTTACTTCAGCGAAATATAAATATACTTCTGTAATAATTTTTTTTTTTAAATATTGTGTAGAGTTGTGAACATGGCAGAACCAAAACTTAGACCAAAAGGAATGGGTTTGGGAGCAGAAGCGACACACTTAAACAAAGATGTCGCCCCGAAAAATGCCAACACCAATAATGAAGAAAAAGAAGAACTCACATTCAAAATTGGAGGTTTCGCAATGATTACTAGAGGAAGTAAAAAGGGCTACTATGGGAAGGTGGGTTCCTGTTTGAAATAAACTATTCTTTTACGAATGAATTGCAGTTTTTCATTAAAGGGGTGTGGTACCTATTTGGTAATATTGGTATAATTTTTTTTTGGTACAGATTGAATCATTCGATGAAGACAATAACCGTGTCATTCTTAAACTCGGGATTAGTGGCAAAATGGAAGCAGTATCAAAGTTTTATATCAACCTTGTTCCGGCCGCCGAATACAAAAAGAATTCAAAAGTTATAAGTAAGTTGCTTTACGTTTCTGATTTGATTCCAAAATAGTAAATTGAGATAAACTCTACTATTTCTCCTCCTTTATTTCTTACAGATAGTGAAAAGTACGAAGTTTACAAGGCCAAACAAGATGAAAAGGAAATGGAAAGACATCGCCGTGAGGAAAGAAACGGTCATCGTGACTCTGAAGAAGATGAAGTATCCAAGAGTAGGAAACACAAAAGTGATAGCAGTTCCGATGATGAGGACTACAGAAGCCGGAGAAAAACAAAGAAAAGTGATCGGGAAGAGTACGACCAGGAAGAAAAGAATGACAAGAGGTCCGGTCACGACAGAGATAAGGAAAGTGATAGAAATTCTCAGCGAAAATCAGAAAGGGATAGAGATAGAAGAGATGACCGCGACAGAGATCGTCACACCTCAAGTAGCAGACATGACGACAGACGGCATGAAGATCGAGGGGATCGAAACCGAAATGACGATTATTACAAAAGCTCTAGCAGAAATTCTGACCGAAGAAATGATCGGGAAAGGAGTAAGAAAGATGACGACCGTGATCGTCGACGACGGGACTAAGAAGTTTTCTAATATTGGCTTATTCCGGCCTCATCATTTTTCATATGAAAAAATAAGTTGTAAGATCGTCTTTGTGCATGTTCGGAAGCATAATATTTGTAATGTGGTTTTTTAGAATATAAAGACATAATAAATATATTTTATATAACTTAAACTGTATTGTCTAATAGACAATGTCTATTGTCTCGCTCCAACAAAACTCTCAACGTGTTCTCCTTAGAAAAGCACACTAAGAAAACACCACTGTATTTTCCGGTTTCGTTTCATAAAACAAAAGAACAGCATAGTTTAAGATTGTCGTTTATAGACACAGACCCGAAAATACGTAGGACCCGGGCTGTGGAGAGCTGCATCTTTACTTACGTGATATGATGCATAAAATATGAATTAATTCGTTGCTTGTAAAAAAATAAAATGTGGAAAATATTTTTTATTTTAGCAAAGCGGTTTTGTATTTGTAGCCGTAGCCTTGTAGCGCTACAACAACTTGTTCGTTTCATATTTTTACACCTGCTGCATATCTTATCTTATCATCAACATCTCTCATGATTGTTGATTTTTGCAGATGCATTATTTTATGCACATTTTTTTGGTCATTATTCGCTTGGTTTCCCCGAAGCGAAGAGAGCGAGCTGTTGGATGCAGAATTATACCTACACTCTGCTCTAGTTGTATGAGTTAATGGGTGTCCCGTCCAAAAAAAGTTTAAGAATTGATCGTTTTTTTTTTGGTGTTCTATTCGTTTGACTGACTCTGCTGCTGATGGCTGACTATTAGGACAATGCGTAATACATACAACATGTAGTAAGGAAAACAATCCTTTGCTTGCTTTAAAAATGTACCAAAACACAGAGATTCAGATGCAGTGATGATAGCACAGGTGTACATACAAAAGAAAACAAGAAAGACCAACACCAAAAATCATCAAAACCCAAAAGATCAAAATCAAAATAGGTGATAGGCATGTAACATTCAACATTATATTATGTTGTTGTATGCATATATTTTATTGCGCTGTGCTGCTCTTTGATTTGATTAGATCTCTGCTTGTGTAAACTAAGGTTGCTGACGATTGACTGTTTAAAATAGTGTTTGTGTGTATTGTATAGTGCAAAGAATACGCTATTAATATCTTATTGTCAAAAAGAAACAATCAACGCGATCAAGTACATTAGCCCCAAATGCACACAACATCTCAATTGCTCAACTGGCAAGCTGACAACACATCTGTTGCATCAACTTTTCTTCAGGTAAGTAAGTAGGTGACATGTCATGTAATTAAATTAGTAGTATGCAAACGTCGTAAAATTCAGTGTTATTCCATACCTGACTACGTGTTCTTAATTCTGTGAACTCAGTACTCGCATTCCCTAAAATAACAATTTGTGTATATAATTTAAATGCATGCTAAAATTGCCGGATACTTTTTAAACGTATTATTGTGTCAGTAAACAGAATCTTAAGGTGAATTCGTTTTTAACCAGCTTTTCATGGCTTGAATCATTATAATTAATGTTTACATATTGTTAGTTTAGCACTTTAATTAGTTCACCAGCAGCTTTGTTTTTGTATAAACAGTTGAGGCGATATTATATAAAAGATATTATACATTTAATCTTTTTAGTTTAAATTTGGCAGAGTACGTAACCAAATATATATGTAACTGTAGCTTTTTTTGTATTTCAGGTCGGGATATTTTATTTCAAGTAAAGACACCAGCCAATTATTTGTGCAAAGATGTCATTATTTGTCTCTTCCGATGCAACATAATGTGAACGTTCACAGGGCATGGTACGTATTATACTACTTAGATTCTATGGTTTAGTTTTTCCTTTGTCATTTACTGATCACATCTAATGTTTCAAAATGTTTTGGTAATTTTTGTTAGATAAAAGGCGAAGAAAAGGGTGAAACTCAACGAAATTTTTACTGGACTGAATTTTATTTAGTATAACAAACCACTGCAAAATGAGAATGCATTCGTATGGAAAATTCAGTCCCAACTTAATTATTGGAGCCCTCCTAGTCTTCTCCATAATAGTATTGTATAACTATTGGAGCATATCTGCGTTGAATCATGATCTTACTCTAAAAATTCATTCGCTGGAACAGCAAATAATATCGATGTAAGTATATTTATGATTTTCTTCTAACCAAGAAATCATGTTTTGTTTATTATAAAGACAACAAACTATTTTTTGCAATGATTTTTATTCAAAGATCAAAAACAAATGACGCACTTCAGTCGAATCTCGCAAAGGTCGAGGAGATCAGGGAAAAGGTGGAGATGAATTTGCAAAAGGAGCAAATAAGTGAACAACAAGCTAAAGAAGACGTTTCTGTGAAAGAGTCTACCATCAAGTCATTAAGAAACGATCTAGAGAACGCCAGACAAGAGGCTGTTAATTGTAAAGATGAACATGTAAGCATTTACGAACAAATAGAACATATTATTATGTTGATCAGCCAAAACATAAAAACTCCATTAATTAAATTTCGTATTCTAATTTTAGAACGCAGCAAATTCCAAACTAGACAAGCGTGAGCAAGAAATTACAAACTTGAAAGAGAAAGTCGTTTCCCTTCAAGCACAAATCGTGGAAAGGGACAACAAAATTGGAAGAATTGAGAAGGAGCTCGAGGGTAGTAAGAAGCAGTTGGCTAAAGCATCATCCACGGCAAAATCATCATCAGCAAAACCTGCAAATGGAAATGGACCTGTTGATAAACCTGGTACCATTGATGAGCAACCGGTTTTACTCATTGACCCAGCAGGTAAGCCAGTATAACAGCATTCACATTTGTTTGATTTAGTGTACCTCGCCACAAATCCACTGATTACTTCAAAACACCATATCCGCAGCTCCATATCCTAAGGGATGGATGAATGTTGGATATATTTCCCGACGGGAAAAACCGAAAGTTAAAATCACTGTTGACTCAGATACAGGCATTCTACGTAATGGTCTCGGTTCTCCGTTGATTTTTGATCGCCCTGATATGCCAAGGAAAAAGGCACGATTTTCAGTGGTGGATCCTCCAAAAAAATAATGCAAATTTTTGCATTTTACCGTGTGTTCATATCACACAACGAACGTATTTTCCGTATATCTGTGATACGTGTAGATACTCTTGTTTTTCGAGAAAGTATTTTAACGAAATGACGAAATATTCCTTGCTCAATTTTGGCAAAAATCATGTACATTTACAAGTATTTATGCGAAATAAAGTTAAAACAATGACAGTTTTTTGAGGCAATTAAACTTATTATGGTGTTGGTGCCTGGCGCAATAGTAATTTAGTAAAGCATAATAACATGAAGTAAATGCTTGCATTACTTCATATTTTGTATGTGGATGTTAAACCACCTTGCAAAATATTAAAATAAATATTTAATTTTCCAATATAGAAAAGGAAATGAAGCCACCAGAAGTTGTTGCGTCTCCGCCAGGAATATCTTCCGATAAGCTTCCAAAACCAAACGAAATTCCTGCTAATAACGGAGGCTCGGGAGAAGTTGGCGTTGGCGTTTTGCCTATTCCGGGACAACCACAACAGCCCTTATTACCTCAACAAGGAAATTTAGACGCACAGGAAGATGATGGCGATAGACCACTTAAGGACGAACTAATCCAACAAGATGACCAGTCTCCAGATGGAGACTTGCCGCATAAGGAGTCAAAGGACAATGTCCAAGGAGTTGTCCCAGTTCCCATTTTACTAAAAAATCAAGCCAATCCCCGCAATAATGCTGGAGGAAGTGGTCAACAGGAAGAGAGGGAAGCAGCTCATCTGAGGGTTCCTCAGGAGTTTGATACGAATAATAATCTCTAGAGTCTTCTCCGATTTAGAGAAGTTTCTAAAGAGCACCGTTTTATCATCTTAGTGATTTTGATACATTGATACTTAACGCAGTGTTGTGAGTAACTGTGTGATTTTATACACATTTATAGGTGCAATTTTTTTTAAACTAGCCACAATTTATAGGGTTAGCAATTCAGTGTTTCAACACAAACCTTAATTATTTGTGATTACATGTACGTTTTGTAGTTTACAGTTATACAAACTTTTTGTTGCCAAATAAGTACTCAATATATATTGTTAATTGTAGAAAACATAGTAATAAAAATGTTATATTTAATGCGATTTACAAACCTTTTTTTCAAATACAATAATTCACATTTTTCTACTCTAATTTCATGGCATCAGGCACATGCGGCATGGGTACATTTCCATGTTGAATCATGAAGGAACTAGCATAACTTCTCAGAACGACTAGCTCGTTCTGATTAAATATTCTGCATCGTAAAGATATCAGATATGTAATGCAATTTTAATACAGACGTATACGGAATTGTGTAAAGTAAAACATAACTTTAATTTGTAGTTATTATAATGTACACTCACTCAGTAGTGCTGAGTCAGTACTAAACCGAGAAAGCTCATTCATTCATTCGTTAAGCCATATTTGCCGGAGAAAGGAAATGATAGCTATATGTGATGATGGGATTTCTCTTGCAACCTTTATGGGAATGGATTGACCCCCTGTGCGTGATTACCTGAATGCAAGGTTCATGTTAAATGCTTATCTAGCTTTGCTATTTTGAGCCGTTAATTGCTCGAGATTACATTTCTATTTTATTTACATAACATAAGATGGGTAGTAGCGTGTACTGTGTGGGTGAAGATTCTTACACAGAACAAACCGGTAATTTGACATGGCTGAATTGAATGACTGGTTCACATTCACATGCTAGCAATTACATAATATATGCCTATATACTGTCATTAATTTTAAAAAACCGGTGCATCTGCTTGCTATTTTGTCTATCTTTGTTGCTTGTATGTTTAATGTCATTAGTAGCATCGTACAATCCATCACGTAACCCTTTATTATTACTGCCCGACAACTTTGTACGGACGGAAGTACGTAATTGCAAATGATCCGGTAAAAATAATCATACTGCACAATAATGTGCATTTCATTCAGACAAACTTGAAGCTTCATGCAAAGTTTTTAGTCTTTTTACTACACGATGATTTGATGAAATGATAACAATGAGAGAAAAATTAGCATTACAAACTTGTCTAATAGTGAACTGAAGTATAAGTAACAGTCAACCGTAACTGTACATGTTTATAGATAAGCTCGGTAAAGTGCGTACGGGTTGATGATGGAACGGAGTCGACCATAATAAATACTACATCCATCTACTATTTAATTATCTTATAAAATCGTACAGAATAGAAATATTACACAAGTTAGTGTCATTCGTGATATTATGATTCAGATTACAAGTTAACTTTTCATGTGCATATGTAATACTGAATATGTACATATATACTAATGTAACGCAATTTGCAAATACTTTACCGTATTTCTTTATAAACTTTGCTTGTTAAATCGTGGAAATTTGCCGAAAGAAACCGAAAATTATATACATATTATACTCTGTTGAAATGCGTGTGAATAAATCACGCAGGATGTGTTAGATTTTAAAACGTAACGAACATCGTAAATCCTCTAAATTTTAATATACTAAAGTGAGAAAGCATAATCATTAGTTAAAAATGCTAATTAATTCAAGTTCAAATTTACTTGAGGTTTTAAGAAAAGGTGACTATTTGGGATCATTTTCACCCACCACAAATGTTTTTTATTATTATTGTACCTTTTAACTATTAATTATATTCTCAACATGTTTACGTCTACACATTATTGTCAGCCGTATGTAGTTTACAACAACAAAGGGAAAAATAACCAAATTATCCTACGTATACAAGGGTAATAGATTGGTAGTGTACGTAGAGTCATCATCATGATAATCATTGTTGTGGATCACACTTATCATCATTTATTATCTCGGAATTTCATTTTTATCACGAACACATATCTCAGGATATACATGCAAAAAAAAACAAGAAACGCAAATTAACTAGCGCGGATAGTCTATCATGCCACTTGCTGATGAAATGAATGCAGTTTTTGAGCTTAAAAGGGTAAAAGTAGGAACAGGAATTTTAGTTAGTTTTCCCATCAAAAGTGGTAGTGAGGAAAGGAAAGGCTTTAAAAAATTCACACAGACAAGAATATAATGCTTACCTCACTAATATGCGAGTAAAGTAAACTTTTGTATGTGATATGTGTGTGTGTGTGAAAACGTTTATCCATCCGCCCACACCACCATCATCATCCATGCAACTTTTTTTCTTTTTTGTAGATTGCCATTGCAGAGACATGATATGACTTTAAATATTTAAAATGTTTAGAACTTGTTTCTCGTCATTATTATTTAAAAAAAAAATAGTAATACTAAAAATATAATTGAATACCTCAATACCTGTGAATATAAATAAAAATGGGGAACGGGGAAAATTGTGTGGGTCATTGTTCAGGTTGTTGCTTTTCTCCCATCGCATTGTCTGATGAAGTTTATTAAATGTACTTGTGACTATCACTTTGCATGAAACAATATATGTACGTATAAAATAATATGGCGTTTATGATATTATTTTTGTTCTTGGCTTACATTTGTAAGGACTGGTGTAAAGTAAACATAAATCATATAATTCATCATTAAATTTTGTGAAACCAAGATTTAATTAAATATAGTTTTATGTGTGTGTGTGTGTGTGTGTTTTGGGTGACGTGTTTAGGTTTGACTTTTATCCTTTAATGCTTTTTTTTGTGTGGACCCAAAAAAATGATAAATAACATTTCGCCACAAATACGCCAGAAACGCACTTTTTTATTGAATATTTCAATTTAAAATTTCCCCTTTCCTGTGTTTCAAAGTTTCTGTACTGCGCTGTATTTGTTTATTTCATTTCATTACGTATACCTTTCATGTTTTATGCATGAACAAAGCAATCGCATTTCTTGTGAGAGTATATTTAACCTTGTACTGTGGTGGATAATTTGATGATGATGACGATGAAGATGACGATGAAGATGACGATGAAGATGA
>JAHZNC010001311.1:0-24879 GCA_027744095.1 Zhuqinia jingwanae
GAAAAGTGAGAGAAACAACTTTAGTTTTGTACACACTTACTTTTTCGTTATTCTCAAATTCAACAAGCGAGAACTAGAATCAACTTGACTGTGAGTAGTAGTAGGGCCTATGTGTACATATTATATCTTGCGACTGTAAAAGCGTGTTATATAGGCAAACAAGCAAAAAAAAGCTAAAAAGTAAAAGCAAACTTATCAGCGAATTTATTTTCTGGTGAAGAATGATAATACATATAGTAATAATTATACTGGGTTTAGTAAGAAAAAGAGTATAGTGTGTGTGTGTGTGCTGGTGCAGTGCGGTGGTGGCACGCAGCAGTAATAAGAAAAGCAGCAGGAAGGAAAATAGATGAGTGACTCTCTCTCTCTCTCTCTCTCTCTCAAGCAAAAACTCATGTAATGCCAATAACCAACAAAGGCATGCCATCGTCCTCTCATCATCTTCAAAATCATCAACGTTGTTATATTACAGAACTTTGCTGCTGCTGCCACTAAAATGTGAGGGTGTGCTTCTTCTTACCACTCGACTCTTTTTGGGTTCATTATTGGAAGAAAGAAGGAGACACACACGCACGATGTTGTTTTCTTTTCTATGTGTGTAGTCTTTCTTCTTAATTCTATCTCCTGTCGGTTGGGTGGTTTGGTTTACTATCTTGATGATGATGATGATGATGACCAAGCTAAATGTAAAGTGGAGTAGAAAATAGAGAGAGAGAGAGTCTAAAGTTTGACTTAATTTGTAAAAGGTTATGTGTGCCTTGGTAAAAGTTGACTTTTCCACCCGACTGTGTGTGTGGGTGTGTGCTGTTATACATATGTATATGTACATAAGTATCTAGTTAAACGCTTGCTAATGGATTTAAATGAAGATGAAGATGATAAGGGAAAAAATTTCTTAGCTATTCCCGTTTATATTGTTAGCGTTGCTAGTAGTGCACATTGCATACATGTATAAAATGTGTTTGTTTAGCTCAATATATAGTGCAATGAGAGGAGGTTATACCATACTAAGCCCATATTATAATATAACCTTGTTACTTTCTCATAGTGATGCATGTGTACGTACTAACGTCATGTATAGTAATTTAGCAAGAAATTTTATTCTTAAAGCCTATGTATGTAGCTATATTTAGCCATTTATATCATTCACAACAATCGCAATTTCTAGCTATTTTGCATTTCGGAAATGCAAAGCGTGTACAATATTTCTGTAAAAACGGAAATGACAAACGATGTAATTATTATTTTTACAGTTCATTACCATAAAATATAATGCTTGTTCACATCTGCACTAACAATTACAAATACAATTGACGTCAAGCAGAACAAAAGTCCTTCAATTAAATTAAAACACGGGATTAAAAGTGGTAAAGTCCTTCATTCGTCCTTTTGTGCCATAATGTTCGCAAATTTACTTATACTCTTTGTGTTGTTGTGGCGTTAATTTCAGAATAATAGAATGGTACATGTATTCATGATTATGATTGGTATTGATATTTTTACTCGTTTATTCCATTAGACATATAGCACAACATTTAACACACGTCATTAAACACATATCCACACACACTCATGTCATATATATATTGCTTTTCCACAAATGGAATTGATTTCCGGTGGCAATAAATAAATCATGTTAGCATTTATGCACTTTTCTAGTATTTTAGTATATCCAAATTGCATACTTATAGATTAAGTGACGACATGGTGAGTTTGCGTTTTAAGTACTCGCAAGGCAAGATAAAGTCAATGAAGGCAATTTATTTGGAGTAATTACAGGAAAAAGTGTCACATTAAATGTCGCAAAGTCCGTAATGAACAATGCTCGACAAAGTGTATAAATTGGTCTATTATAATTTCCTGTGCACTCTCAAATTAATGATATTAATTTAGGGCACAGTTGGACAAAATGGAAATATTATGTAGCTCGATAAGACCAAGACCCAGCACACCCTAAACAGAATAACAGTTTTTTATATGTGAGAGCTCAATAATATTATGCAGTTGTTCTATTTAATGAGCTAGGATTAACGAATATCAATTTAATTTGTTCAGAGTATTTTCATTACTACAATTTTTCCCCCCAATTTTTCGCAATGGCCGGCCACTACATACTTTAAATAATTTATACTATATATAAATAATTGAATAATGGTTACATAAATCATGGATTTTTCTTGTGATAGTATGATGGAACGATTGCCATTAATGATCAAAGTTAGACAATTTACATGTTCTATAAAAATCTGTAGTAAACTACTATTCGGGTTAGTGATGGTTGTTTGTTGCAATGTTGTTTTGCTTCATGCATGCATACCACAGAAATTGTGCGAATTGATAATTGCTCATTCTTTTTAAGTTAAGTTGGCTGTTTGAAAATAAAAGTACATTAAAAAGTTTTGAAGGCTAACAATCAAGCAAAAGATATTGCTGTTGTGCAAATGGCAAGCGATGAATGAATTATTATGAAGCAAATGAATTATTCTCACGAATGCCGACTATATTTATATTAATAAATACTTATTTAGTTACATATTTAAACTGAAAAATATACTGAACTATGAAATGAATTAAATTCAAAACTGTATGCAATCTAATACAGCATCAATTATGTATGTCGATTCATGTCGTGCATTTCATTCTATTGTGTAGTATTTACTGTGTATATTTACTATTGCTGGATCAGGAAGCTCCATAGTTTACATATACTTAGTAGGTAAATAAATTTTGGTTAGAGAAAATTGTGCATGTAGTACATGCGATAAAATATGTAGTACTAAAATCGTAGATTTCAGTCGTTTCCCCCCAAACGAAGAAGAAAGTATATCAGAGAATAGTTATATCTGTCTGATCACGCACATAACATACTACATACATAATGCTGTTGTGTGTCTGTCGTGGATTGTTGTCTCTGGGGATGTTGCACTGAATTCATAATAACTTATATATAGATACATATGTGTAGGATCTATCTCCTCGTATCTTGAGTATTTTCTCATAACCCTTCATCTCCTTTCTGCCCATTTCTCCCTTTTGCTCATATAGTCCAACACAATCTTTCTTGGTTGGGCTCTTCTTTCTCGTCGCCTATGGTTGTTGCATTTTACTTGCGTTTCTTTTCTTTTCTCTCTTGTTTTCTTCTGATACCACTTCCCTTCCTTTTTGAAAGTTTTCTGCTAAGTACGAAGATAGGAAAAAGAATATCAAGGGGAAAGTTCATAAGTTGTTCGGTTGCACAGTTGACTGACTTGCAGCTTTTCACTTGCTGCTCAACTCAACTTAAACTCAGTCAGTTTTAATGTTGGTGCGGTTGATGATGATGTTGAAAAGAGATGCACACAAGTATACATATTATTATTATACCTATATATATCTGCACACACGTAGCAATATTATGGCTGCCCTGTTCTTTATCAAGACAAGTTCAAGAAACCAAGTGAATGTTGATTTTGTTGATGACGATGAGAGTTCAGTTTATAGTTTGTTCCGAAGAATGGGAGTACAAGGTAATTTGATGGCTATATGATGTGTACAATAATATGCAAGTATACTGATGAGAAAAGGCAGAAAACCTTGCACCTTGTTTAAGTGTATGTTGGTGGTGGTAGTGGAGATAGTGATAATAATCATAAGGAAAGAACAATGTGTTTTTTTTTCCTCTTCATTTCAGAGACTAAATGAAACTGGATCCTAGATACGTACATGCATACAAAAGTGTATTTATTCATGCATATCTACAATCTGGAAGTCATCATCGTAGAAATCATCATTCCATGTAAAATTCATATGTACACAATCCTGTCTCTTCTCCCATTTACACCCGCAATGTTTACAAGATTTCTTGTTCACCTTTCTGCACATTTCCATTTTGGTATTTTCTTTAAATAAACGGAAATAGAAGGACAATAGCATTTTTTAATGTATATATTTGTTGGATTGTTGTTATATATTGTTCTAATAGCATGCTTATTATATTTTCATTTGTTACATTCAAGAGATTTATTTTTTTATTTTTTCAAGTTTAATAAAAGCTTTAGTAGTCTAACAAGAAGTTGTAGGTACAACTCACAAGCTTGTATGCTATCGGACTATATGAGGAAAATAATACTCTGTACGAAGTTTTTTTTGTTCTGGTATATTCTCGTGAAAATAACTATAAGGTATACACTTTTACAAATCATGTAACTATATACACTATGTATACTACCCTACCAATGCGCTCTCTTTTTTTCATCACATCAGCTTCAATCTTTCTTTATATTCATTTCTATGCTTGCTTTGCATTTTAGCCTTTATGATGTCAATGCTTTTTCTAGAAGAAAAGTAGGATACATTATGCAATGTATAGAGTTACAAAAAAATAAACCAAAAAAAAACACACACACAAAACCATCCCATTTTTTTCTCCCCTGTACTTTCTCTTTTCCTCTTCCCATTTAGTAAAATGCTTTCCTTTTGCATTATCATCATCATTGCTATTTTCATCTGCGAAAAAATCTCTCTCCTCATTCCATTCTTTCTTTCCATTCAACCATTCACCATTTCAAAATGGGTTCTTCAATTTTCATCTTCCACCAAAAAAAACAGTGGAGAAATGTTGTGTACATATATACTTGAAACAATAGAAAACAGGCACACTATTCTTCTTATTCTTCTTTACTGTACTGCGACAACAACAACGCACACGACTTACAACAACAAACATTTTTGTGAATAGGTAGATTTTTACTCACTACCACTACTCACTTGTTGTTTTGTAGTGTTCTTAGTTAGTGTACAACCACAAAACCCAAATCTTTGGGTGTTTTTTTCTAAAAAAAGCTTTTCACATAATATTTTTTATTTTAGTTTTACTTAAGCCCATTTGCAATGCCGAAATAGTAAATGTACATACTCTGTGTCTTTCCCTTCCTGTCACTAAACATATTTTTTTTCTCAGAAAGTAAATACAAAAAGCAAGTCATTTCCCAAAGAACAATAATACTTTTCAACCATCATCATCATCATTCACCTCTTTTCTTGTTGTTTTCTATTTCCAGATGAAAAAGCCAGCCGGAAATAGTGTAGTTAGTAGTTGTGCACTAATCATTATCTTCATCCTTTTACTATTCTCATCAGTATTATCATTGTCATCATCAAGCAATATGAATATAGCCCAGGATTTTCTTGCGTGTTTCTCTCTCTCTCTTTTATATTAACTATATCCACCACAATACGCAAACAAGAGGGAGAGAAAAAGTGAATAAGCTTGTGCAGATCTTTTAGCACTCTTGTTGTTATTTTTATTATGTACCTACTTTTTCACATTTTGGTTATATCAGCAATACGCAGAAGTGGTAGTGTTCTCGTGTGCTCTTCCAACTTGTAATCATTCTCTTGAAAGATATTGTAAATATGAAGAGAGAAAATGTTTCCCATCTCTTTTGTTTAACGGAAATGAATGTTTTCAATATACTTTGTGTCAACATTAGCAAAAGCGCAGCAGCAGAGTGTGCATAGCACCAGTAGCATGCATAGGTCAGCATAATACAGATATAAAGAGCAAAATGTTTTTCATCATGTTGATTATGTGATGAGGTAAAAAAAGGGCAAAAGATTGTGAACAAGTTTTTTTTAATGATCTCTGTAATTTGAATTAACTGTTCCGAAAAAAAAACACTGTAGATTAATACGGCTGTCTTCGTATTACTCGCAATAATAAGTGTGCATATTTCTTAATTTTACTTACTTTTTTTCTATCGCAAAAAACATATAAAATATGAAACTAGCAAATAAGCAGTGGCAAAAGTTACATAACTTTAGAAATACTTTGTAGCGGAAAAATTAAGGTAATGAAGCTTTTGAATGCACATTTCACATTTTGTACAATACGGCTATTGTGGAATAAGGTACACAGACACGCACACTTAATATTAATCTCTCACAATAAAACATTTAGGGACATTTCATCCCTCGACCTACTTAATAAGTCGAAGAAGAGAGGTTCTTCTAATATCACTTCACCAGAGTAAAAAAAGAGAGACAAGTTTTTCAAAGTTTTTTTTAGAGAAGGATGATGACGGTAATGGAAATGCTTTAGTTGTGGTTGGCTCTTGTGTAACAACATTGTCATTGAAAAATCACTCAGCTATATTAAAGCACAGAGGCACATGAGGGGCTTGTATTATGTCCGGATTTCTGGTTAAGTTGGCAGGTATACATATAGATACCTAAATATATATAAATGCCGCCACCGACGAAGACATTGATGATGATCACCATCATAATAATAATAACAGTAAACCAGCTTTTTAGACATTGCGTGCTCTCCCTTCATCATTCTCAATGAGGAATCAGTGTGGAGTTTCTTTTTTTCTTTTTTCTTTTTGCTGTGGCGGCTGCTTTTTCAGCTCTTTTTCCCACTCAAAAGAAAAAACTATATAACAAGTAGAGAGTCATCACATCACAAACACTATACCGATATGTGCTTTATAGTGCTAATATACCTATCTATTATGTTAAGAATAATAATAATAATAATAACAAATGCATTCATATTCCACCTCCATTTTTATATTTTTCTCCATTCTTAAGAGGAGCGGATCATATATTGTTGTTGTAATATAGGCATATAATATGTAGGAAGGAACACACAAGACAGGTACTCTTTTTTTTACATATAAGCGCAGAAAAACAAGACTAGAAAGGAAAAGGAGACGGAAAGCGTGTTATACACAATTTATACAATAGCTTGTTGACTTCCAGTCGCATCATCATCCATCCTGTTGGATTTTCCTTGTGTACTATATTACCTTTGACAAAAAAAAATTATCCCCCGCACACACACACACACAAATAGCAAATAGGTATATATATACTTAAGTTTTTTGGTCCTCATTCTTTTACTTTTCTTTTTAGAGAGGTTATTAGTAATGCCACGTCTCATTTATTGTCTCTCATCACTTGGTCATAATATTGTCATCCTTACTTTCCCTTCCCAATTCCTTTTCATCGATTTCGTTTTTCCTATTGTTCTTCTGTGTGTCTCTCTCTTTCTTTCTCTTTCGCTCAAGCTTCACCACGAAAACTGAAAGGATAAATGATCATAACATGCCACTACGAAAATAAATGCGCTCCATATATAAATACATACATATACGTACCTACATAATATTAAATGAGTATGCTGTGGTAATAATGATGGATATTGGAAGTTGAATGTGTGTGTGTGTGTGTTCTTGTGTTTTTTGGAGCTTCCTTGTTAAGTCAAGTCAAATTCCTGAGGACAATCGCAATCATCATGCGAACCAACATGTATATATACTAACTAATAATAATAATGTATCTTTCAAAAACGCTCTCTATATATATTTTTGAGTGCATCCACATTGGAATTGGAATAATAGAAAAGGAGGACACAAAACAAAAAAAGGAACGAATTTGTGGGAGTAGTAGGTAGGTATTTAGATATATACCGCACCATTTAGATATATACCGCACCCCATCATCGCTCGCTTTCTCTCGTCACTCATTTTTTTTTTTGAAGTTGCCTTTCTCCCTCTCCTTCTTCATCGTCGTTGTGTCTTGTCTTTCATAAAAAGTTTTTCTATAAAGTTTGCCACAAAGATTTCCTCTTTTCACTCTCTTTCCAGTCTTTATTATTTCCGTTTGTGTTTACTATCCTTGTCATCGTCATCATCATCATCATCATCGTCGTGCTCCATTTCGATTTCGTTCGAGTCAGTCTTCTTGATATATATTTTTTTTGTGTGTGCATACTCATCGACCCATACAATGTCAATGCTCAGCTCATGTATGAGTAGATACTATGTTTATAGGTATATATTATTATATTTGTTTCTGCTTATAATAAATAAAACCACAACGCTCATTTTTCCAAAAAAATAAATAAATGAAATGTAAGGAAATAATATATATGTTTGTGTACAAGCTTCTTTCTCTCTCTCTCTCTCTCTCTCTCTCGCTCTCTTTTTAGATGAGTAAAAGGAATGGGAAGGACGTTCGTCGACGACGACAACGACTGACGACGCTTCTCTCAAAGTTGTCGTGTAGAAGTGAAGTTGTCATCGCGTGCACACTTGAAAATTAAAATGAAGGGGAAGTGGAGGACATCATACTACACTGGAGAGAGACAGAGTGGAGCAATGAATTGAAATCAAAAGAATTTTCTGTGATGACGACGACGACCATGATGATGATGAGGATATTACGATGATACATAACAAATTTTTTTTACCATTCACAAAACAACACAAGTGCATCCAGAGCATATAGCTAGCACGCAAAAATACTAAAGCACTCTCTTTTTTTTATCCCACAACTTTTTTCAAATTATATTTCTAGGCTCGCAGCAGCAGCAGCCTTGTTAAAAAAAATTGTACACTTAGAATGAGGGAAACAAAAAAATATATGGAATGTTTGAGGGAAAAAAATGAATGAGTGGTTCAGTGGTTTTGGTTTCGTTATTTTATTTTTCTGGGTTCGTGCGTTTTGGATTTGTAATTGAGTTTACTGCATGATGACAATATTAATAAACAAAAAATATATAGTGTGGATGTGGAAAGAAGTAGTGGCGCGTAGTATTCTTTCTTTCCTTTTTTTGGAATAAATAAAAGTTTTTTTTATCATTCGTTCTTGGCCCTCGCTCTGCATTCTCACAGAACTCTTGTGTGTATGTTGTTACAAATTACTAATAACTTATGAGCCAGGGATGATGATGAATGTATATATATTTTTATTTCAAGCTGCTGGAAAAATGGAAATCTTGGTGGCATTTTGTATTATCATTATTATTATATGCTTTGCAGAAAAAAAGGGTAGCTATTTTATTAGAGTGATATTCCAATTTCAAAAGTAAAAAGAGTGAAAAACAAAGAGTTTTCTAGGGTGTGTATATGCATATGCATAAATATGTATGTTTATGTATTCTTTTTAAAAACTGATATTATTACCATATCCCACACAAAAAAAAGAAGCATAATAATATTTTTCATTTATTATGCGTTTTTCAATGGAGAAAAATCTGGATAACTCGAGTTGACTGCTGCTGCTTTACTAAAAAATTTTTTATGCATATGCATAGTTTTAATAGAGGTTTTTATGCTGTATTTATTATTTATTTTTTCTCTAGAAAAAAGTACAAATAGGCTGCATCCGGGATACAATATTATATACATGGGTTGTATAGATTTAGTAGTAACGCTACATCGTAGCTGTGACGTTGTGATGTGAATTTGTATGTGTGTGTGCAGTTTAAATGAATGCTCACTCAGTTTGACGTGATTAATTTTTGGCTTTTTGCCTTCCATTTCATCCATCCATCTCGATCTTTTGGATTTGCGAGTGCTAATAAATCTTACACAGTTTCTGGAAACGTAAGACAATGATGTAATTTATGTATTTCTTCGGTTTGGGGATTAAGGAATCATGTCTTACATTTACACGCGCTCTCACATTAGACGACTACTACCACCATCACCATCACCGTACATCTGGCAGCTCTATACAATGGCTCTCTGCTTTTACTTTGCATTCTCTTTTTCAATGAATGAATATACATAAAGAAAAATGGCATTCTGGTGGAAGACAACAGAAAAAGGAAAAGACGTCTCTCTTTCTCTCTCTCTTTGGCCTGGTCTGCTCGTCGTTTGTACATATAAGCTTACCACTTAAATGAACAAGAAGCAGGGGAAAAGGCAAATTGCAAAGGAAATCGAAAAGCGCTTCGCTTCTTCTTCTTCTTTTTCATCATCATCATCGTTCTTTTAGCTTCATTGCAGTACAGTGTGAGAGAGAGAGAGAAGACGAGTAAGTAGTTGAAATGGAAAACAAAACACTTCGTCAGCAGCTGAAACATTTACAAATGTTCATTTCACTCATGCATTATTATGCAAGTTTTGCTACTACTCTCCTATTGCTCTTTTCTTCTTCTTCTTCTTCTTCTTCTATCTTCTCTCTATGCCTTGTTCCTTTTTCTCATCTTCCATTTTACTTTTTGTAAAACGTACGATAATATGGATTCAAGCTTAAAGTTGGCCAAAGTGTTTTTTCTCCATTTACACACCGTTATTTCCTTCATTTTACTATATGTATTTCTTGGCTTCTCTCATCCCTACACAAGTTGATGGCATTCAATCTTATAATAAAAAAAGTGTACAACATCTTGTCACATGACCAGCTATAAAGTACAACGTTAATACTTCTTTTTATTTCTCAGTTTTCATCAAGGTAGTAGTAGTTGTAGTAGTAATGCTGTTACGGCTACTTTTATAAAATTTATATTATTTTCCTAATCCGTCAGCCTTTCTACTTCGCATGCAAATGTAGCGTGCGCATATACTTATGCCAAGGAGCCTGTACAAAAAAAAAGTTTTATCTTTTGTAGGTTGCCTTTAACTTGGCTTGCACATCTACTTCTTCTTACTTGGTTCCAAAAAAACGATAATCTTATGTTATATATGCAAATCCTCTGATTGAGAGATATTTTCAAATTACACCTTTCACGGAGTCAATGGAACAAGATTTGTATTTCTCATTAAACTGTCAACAGTTAATTCTTTTATGTCAAGTGCGTTTTCCATGTCTAATGTGTGTCTATTGAGCACACTGTAAAAATGCAAAGAAGCAGCAAAGAGAGAGAGAGAGTGCATTAGCAAAGAAAAAATTTATATTGTTTAACGGTATACACACAGTTTCTCCTGTTCACAGATCAGAGTAGAGGATAAAAGCATTTAATGTATACAGTCGAAGAAGTAGTAGTTGTGATGTGTGTACATTACATGCATATGCACATATACGCATGCCGGAAATAAAATAGGCAATAAAGCGTGAGAGAAACAGAATTCCAGGGCTTATTAGCTCTGCACAATACACAGCCATTTTCCGCATTTTCATTTTATTGTATCCATTTTAATTTAGCTTGAAATTAGCATGACTCATTGACATTTAACAATATGCATACCTACCTAATACCTTTTTGCACTGCAGCAGTATACTATGTGCTCTGTCTGTGTATTACCACTCCCCACTACTAATAATCATTGTTAGCTATTCGTACAATGTAGTAGGCATTTGGAAATAATGAAAATCGTGGCTTAGCGTAATTTTAGCTTAACACCATCATAAATTGTGTATGTAATGCGTGCGTAATAAATACAAGAGCACTCAGTCACATCATACATCACATTTCACCACCAAAAAATATAAACATTCATATATGTGATCATGATGATGACATGCTGTCGGTGTGTTGGGGCTGGGCATGATGCCCATTACGTTTTACTGCTCACATTTCAATTTCACTTCTGTGTATGAGATACGTGCTAATGAGAGCAAAATGTACACACAAGCACTTGACGCACTGAGCCTTATTATGATTGTTAGCACATGTGCATGCATAGGTGCTGTATTTATTGTAAGTACAATATACATACTTTTAAATAGGTATACGTACTACTACATGAACCCCTAATATTTTTATGAGATGGATATGCATTATGATAATGATATGCCGGATTACAATGTTTTTTGGATGACAGTTTTACAACAAAGAAACGTACAAATTCATTTTTATTGTTATTGTGAAGGTGTGCTGAATGTTTGGGCATACTTTATTATTATTTCAATTATTATCATCTTGCGCGTACGTACAGTTTACTGGGAAATTAAATTATTTTTATGGAATTACTCAACGTTTCGAAGGGAGCATTGAATTTTATCAGGATATGCTATTTTACTACGATTCTCTTCTTGGTAAATGCATAAAGTGCATGATTTTTACAAAATACAATATCACCTTCTTGTTCGTCTAAGTACTACATAATGTTATAATTAATTAATCATACAGGTTTATTAATCATTAATTATATTATGTTTCATTTTGAAGCTTTTAAATATTTTTGTCTCAAAATTTTGATTACATTTGTAAATGCAGGTGGTCGGTGGTTTCGAATTTTTAGTGTAAAAGAACATCTTGAAGAGGATAGCTATTACTCCAACGCGAAGTACGCAATATTAAACTTATTTAAAAAAATGTATACATATGCATAGGAACCTACTTTACACAGTAGAGCGTTCCTTTTTTATTACAATCTCCTTGAAGCTCTGCTAGCCTTGCTCTCGCTATATCTGTTGCGTTGCTGACTGGCTGGTGGTGCGGTTCCACATCTTGAGTTTCCACTTTAGCGTGACGCTTTTTGGTAGTGAACTAGCGCAAGCACCCAAAAAAAAAACCAAGCCAGCATCTATCTAGCAGCATACCCATATAGCTGGTCGTCCTGATGCGATGATGGTGTTGAGATTCTAGGGAGGGATGCTGCTGCTGCTGCTGCTGCTGCTGGTTGCCGGATTTTTTGGGGCAGAGGAGTGAGATGCTGTAGAACAGGAATCTCTTTGCTCTGTACAATATCCTCGTTGAAGCTGCTTTACTAGACAGAGATGATGAGACATGTTCCGTTTTGAGAGACATGAAGCTGGCATTGCCATGGTGATATTGGAAAAATCTCATTTTCAACAAGCGAAAAAAAAAGGGTTGAGAAAAGGCTAGAGAGGGATTGGAGGCTGAGATTTTCTTATATGAACTGTTGTTGTGCCGCACGATGTAGTAGTAGTAGTAGTAGTTTCCTTGCGTGTGTGAGTGAAAAGGAAAGGCCATACACATTACCTACCTACCTATTTCTCCATATAACCTTCTATTCTTTGGGTCTAGTATGCTGCGTATAGGATATGCAACCATTCAAGTTGGTGTATTTGTACTTGAAGCAATTGAATGACAGGGATACAGAAAGGTTTGTATGTTTATATATGGCCAAGCATTTTCAGCATGACGTAAGTAAAATCAGATAATCAGATAATCAGATTCAAATATAGTTTAATTTTTGTACAAAAAAATCATTAAAAAATATTATATGAAAAAGTATATGAATAAGTAATTATAATGGGGCAACATGACCTTATTTAATGAAGGTGAACCTTATTTGCGATTTTTACTACGATTAAATATATTATGCTAATATGCATACCAACATCAAAATTTGGACATTTTGTGCCCTAATGTAAAACAAATTAGTATACATTTTTATGAAATGTAAAAAAAAATATGAATAGGGAAACACTAGCGATTTTTACTACGATTAAATATATTATGCTAATATGCATACCAACATCAAAATTTGGACATTTTGTGCCCTAATGTAAAACAAATTAGTATACATTTTTATGAAATGTAAAAAAAATATGAATAGGGAAACACTGATTTTTTAATGTTTCAAATTCATATGCATTACAGCATGTACCTACATATCGTGTAGCACAGCAAAACAGAAAACATCACTCATTCAATCGTATCTAGATGTTTTTCTCGCAAAAAACTGCACATAATAACAAACATTTTTGTTCATGTTCGGGAAAGCATAAAAAGGGGGATATCATGCTTATACCCTTCTTCTTGTGTCAGTTTTTCATATATTTTTTTTCTTTCCCGATTCAATGCCATTTCCCTCTCTTCTCGTCATCATTTTCTTTTCATTTCTCAAACTCTCTAGCAGCAGCACCACCACCACCACCACCAGAAGTAGTTGAGTAGATCTGCACATACAAACACATAATATGCATGCATTTGACTATGACTGACTAGGAAAAAGAAAGAGTGAGTGAGTGAAAGACGACGAGGAGGACGAGGAAAACGGCAACAAGGAACGAAGCAAGAGGAGAAACTGACGAGCAGAGAAATTATCTATGCGTTAAATATCTAGGATGTACAACTGACATGATTAATGACTTCGCTTAGGTCTCTGGATTTAGGCTTTAATACCACGAGAGGACATGACGTGATACAAAAGAAACAAAAAAAATATACTACTACTACTACTTGTATCGCTCTTACAGATCGCTCGTTGGTTTTTCTTTCATCATCATCATCATCCATGCTACTATATTCATCATTTTGGCTCTCTCTCTCTTTCTCTGTGTTTTTTGGTGCGGTTGGTGGTGCAGTATGGTATATAATAATAAATAATACTACATGAATATTATGCAAAGCCACTTTGCTTCTCCTTTCGTGCTAATACCACCCAACTAAGAAGAATGGTTCACAATATCATCAATAGAGTGGCTGAATATGTATGTGGGTACCTACTACTGAGGTATGTGCATATATCCTGTTTTCACTCTCTCTCGCTCTCTCTCTTGTTGATGATATATTCTTTTTAATGGGTAGTCTGTCTCGATTCTGTAGACTGAGCTCCAGTACATAAAAAATGAAGCTTGTGTAAATACATTTTTCTTCTCTTTTTAAACTCAATCTTGCTAATAATCTATGTGCTATTTATACTAGCAATTCTATTTTTTATACATAGGTTTGTACGAATTTTATTATGAAAAGTGTGGTATATTGGTATATGTTTAACATGTACTTGTTCATTATTTTAATTTTTATTACGTAATAATTATTTTTTTATTCATTATTCACTGAGCCCTATGCAAATTTATACTTGGTTCTGTTTTGTTCTGTACGTATGTAAGTATGTATTTTCTGCTAATAAAAAAAGTACAGATTTAAGTAATGTAAATATTTCAGGAGGTCACTTTTTGGGCATATATTCTGCTCATTACCGTGACCTAGCATTCCATTTCATACTACGAGTCATTCTACTAATATTTATACACATATGTTGGAATTTTTGTTTTTTAAAGCATTTAACAATTTTACGGACAACTTAACCATGCTCTATGCTATGCTGCTCTGCCCATAAAAAATGTCATCAAAACGTACACCACCAAAATAACGTAAAAGGCAGTATTTTTCACAAATAAAATTCTGATGTTATTATTACGACAATTATTATGATAGCTGGTTTATCGTTTTGAAAATGGGTTTAAAGTGAAAGTGTATTTTTTATTATTATTATGCTTATTATTACAGTGTGTCTGTAAGTGTATTGCAGCACTGAAGAGTCTTTAAGAAAATAAAAAGGAAAGTAATAATGCACGTAAAAAAATTGTATACGCAAAGCATCTTAAATATTTAAACTTTATTATATACCTAAGCATAAGCACTCAAAGTCAACTCAGTTTGTCTCTGCACCAGATTATTAAAAAAAAAACGTACATACATACACACATAAATTGTATAATATTATGCATTATTACTACATTGCAGCAGTCGTCGCCAGCTCACAGTTCAACCGTTTTTCTCAGTTCTTTTGGTGGTGGTACTCTTTCTCCGTTTGCTGACACATTTACCAAACCCACAAAAGAGTATTTTTTTTTCTTTCCAAAAAAATGCTTTTGCAAAGACATGAATTCATGATGATGAAAAAAATGATGATTCATATATGAACTTTCTGACTGTAAACTCTGTTGTGATGTGTGTATACCAACTACAAGCATGACTCCATTTCTTTCGTTTTATTATTTCTTTTTCCCATACAAAAAAATGCTTTGTGTATGTATATTTTTTTTTTCAAAAAAATATATATCAACTAAAAATTATACAAACTTTTCAAGTTAAAGCTAACACAGCATAAAATAATATGCATGCATGTGTATGCTTACTAAAGTAAAAAGAAAAAAGGAGCCCATTTGCATCAGGAACGGAGAAGGGAAAAAAAGTCACTTTGTCGGCCCATTATAATGATGATTCTCATCACAATTTACCATTTTCGGCTATTTACAAGCGTTTATAATAGGCCATTCCATAATACACTTGAATGACTTTTTCCCTACTTTTCTTATTCTCTCTCTTTCTCTGTGTATGCTTTCACGTATTTCGTATTTGTGTTTTAATAATACATACAACAGGCATATGTATATAAATAACCAAAAAATATATAAAAATCATGCGACGATGACGACAACAACTTGCAAAAGAAAATGGTAGAGTCTCAGTCAACCCATCATCATCTTCAGATTCTGCGTCTTATTCATGCGATTTCCTTTAGAGTTCTGCATTTGTTGTGCTATTATTAGCAAGTTGCAATACGTTTCTACATATGTAACAATTTTTTGGTTGTTCGTGCATCTTTAAGAAAGCTATTGGTACTATAAAAAGTTGGAGTTGGAAACTGAAAATTCAGCTACAAAGTTTGTACTTTTTTGCAATCTGCGCTACTGCTTTACTTCGTATATGAAAGATTTACTGTATAAATTATGCTTATACCTACATATATTCATAATGTCAATGTACATTGTTTATAAGATAATCGAATAATAATATTATATGAGATCTCAAGCACTACGCTGGAATTGGAACTCTTTAACAATATACACGTTCATTATTATAATGCTAACTAGTAATAACTATTGTAATGAACTTCTTAATGTTAATGCGAGTGATGCTCAGGATGATGACGCAATAGTCTTTGTGCTAATTTTTTTTTAAATTCAAAACGTGTGTAACTGCAGCCTTTAATTTTGAAAGAATGAAAGTTTAACTTTATTTGCTGGAAAATGAAAATAACAGTAATTAATTATTATCGAATGTAAAGTAATCAAAAGAAAAGCACAATTCGTAATCAAATTCACATTCACCGTCACAACCTCTCCTTTATAATGACCTTAAATGGTTTTGGAGACGACACAAAACTTGAACTCCCTTTCAAATCTTTATTTGAGAATTCGGGATCAATTTCAAATGTGAAAGCCTGTAGCAATCCTGCGAGAAACATGAATAACGTATCCCGAGCCAAGGTTTCACCTACAACAACCGGCAGAAAACGGAGATGCACATTTAAATGCAAAATTGACGTACAATTGTTTAAAAAAATTAATTGCACTTACCTAAACATTGTCGTTTACCTGGAGTTGGGATAAACGAAAATATTTAGTTTAGGCATGTGCGCAATGCGCATGATGACAAATAATCTTTGTATTTTTTAAATGTTAATATGCATTAATTTAAAATTTACCACTTGAAAAAGGAATTAAAGCCTCATGTTTGACAACTTTAGTTCCAGTTTCATCCAAAAATCGTTCCGGTTTGAAACTATCTGGTGATTCCCAAACTTCCTTATCATGATGGGCATCGTAAATGCTAAAGAAAATTACCGAGTCTTTCGGAATAAAATATCCACCAATTGAGGAGTCCTCCACCGCCCTGTGGAAAACGCTGTATGGCACAAGTGAGCAAAGGCGATGCACCTCATTTAATACTGCTTCCAAATAAACCAACCTGGGAAATCATACAGAACCCCAGTCAAGAATTGAATGGTTTAAAACTTACTTGGTACATACAAATAATAATAAAGTATCGAGAATAATTCACTTTTGGGAATTAGTTAATTATTAAGTGTGTGTTCTTATTTTTTTTACAACCTCGGTTTATCCGCTCTATTGGGTGGTCGAGATCTTCCAATCTCATTATCAATTTCCTCTTGCGCCTTCTTTTGAACTTTGGGATTATGACATAAGTATAGGATAGCCCACTGTAAACTAAAGTCACAAAATATTTATTGGCAAATCGGCTTGGGGATTAACGACAATAGAAAAAAATAATATAGGAATTATTCTTGTTACGTTGTGGAGGTCGTCTCTGCACCAGCTACATAAATTAAAACGTAGTATTGACTTAGTATCGATATTACAGTTACGCTAGAAAATAAACAGTAGACATTTTAAATCTTACCAACAAACAAGTCTAACAGCACGGAGAACAAATTATGTCCTATTCAAATTAAAATATGACATATTATCATATTATGCAGCCACAATAAAAAAATTTAAACTTTAAAGTAAAATGTGTGAACCCAGCCATTGTCATTTTTTTATGATTTTTTTCTTACTTCCTTCTTCTGAATGAAAACTAGAGTCTGGTGAACTTTCTTTAATTTGTTCAATGTATGCATCCATAAAATCTCGAATTTCTCCTTCCTTGTACGTTTCCAAATGTTCATCAATTACATCATCAAGTAATTTCCCGACATTCTCCCGAAACTTTTTACCGGTTGCAATTTGGCTTCTTCCTATTAGACCGTATTTAACCGGGGTATAGAAAAATAAGGCGGGTGTGGTAATCAGGGCGTCCCTAAGACTGCTGTAATATTAAAACCATATATGCATTTTAGTCTAACTACATGTGTTTTTAATCGCAAATGTACAATATTTATGCAACAATATTGCACAAGTAGCTATTGTTTAAAAAAAATTATAATGCACTTACTCAATTAAAAGGGTTATTAAAGTTTTTAGCGTTGGATCTGTTAGCTCAAACCTCTTTCCAGTAACAATGTACCACAAAGAATTTAGCACAGACGCATTAAACACTCCGGATAAGTCAACTGGGTGTCCTAAATCTTTTCTAAAAAAAATGGAAAAGGATAGAGTGTGGTGTGATATGAAGTAATTTTATTGTGTTTTGAGTTTTGTGGTCTTCATAAACCTCAAAGTGGTTTGCAGATCTTGCATTTCCTGGAGAAGCATCCCTTCCATGCTTTCTTTCCCAAATCCAAAGTCACGTAATGAACGAAGGGCAAATCGCCGTTGTTCATGCCAAACAGGCCCATCACAAAAGAGAATTCCACGGTTTCGCTTACCACGATTGCGACTTTCCCACAGTTCAAAATCTGGCCTTCCTTGAAATTCATCTTTCTTCAGGTTTTCAATTACCAATTTATAATCAGAGACAACTGTGACACTGAAATGCATTTAAATTAATTCATTGCACTCCCACATCAACAAGATGAATCGAATATAAATTTTTATACGTACTAGAAATTCCCAGCACCGAATGAAAAGATCTTTCCGTATTTCTTTCTGTATTTTTGAAATTCATCAGTTGCGTGTACTCTTCCCAAGTGAATCAATGACCCGAGAAATGGCAGTCCGTAAGGTCCTGGAGCCATCTTGCTGAACAACTTATACCGCTGATAAGCTATCCATCCTGCCAAGAGGACTACAAGGGTCACTAGAAGTTCATGCACTTCTACCGCCATTACAAAAATATAAGGAAAGTATCAGATTGTTCCGGCTGATATTGAGATTTTTTCTTGGTTTCCAGTAAATTGGCGAATTTATCTGTACAACTTTTTTTAGCTTAATCTTCCACAGAGTTTTAAAGTATTAATTTATTTTTTTATTAAAATGTTAAATTTATTATGACATTGTCCATTGCATCATAATATTCTTTTATTGAAATGAATATAAACCTCGTGAACTCGTGATGTATGTAGTTTAAGTCAGTCATGAGTTCCATAAGTTCTGATGTATGTAGCTTGTTGTAGTGAGGAGAATATTATGTCACGTGGTCTCAATGGATTGTTTATGATAAACGTGTAGAATTGTAGATAACAAAATTGTGATGTGCCCACATACCAAAGTGAATACAAATGAGCAGTTTTCATTTGATGACTATTATGGTCGTCCAATGTTCTCATTTCATATTCAACATTTGGGTTTACGTAGGTAGGTATATATCTAAGTTAATAATATTTGGCATTGAACACACTGATACTGAATACTGATGCTAATTATTATCTGATCATGACCAACCTGCACTCAAATTCAAAACCCTTTTTTAATATTGTATGATGATAAAGTTGTACGTATGTAGTACACGCAGTATAAAGTTGAACAAATTATGGTTTAGTAGTTACTGTGCGGATGCTAAAATAACAATGCCATGTATATATTTAATATGCATACTCGTTTATGTGTCTTTACGTTGTTGTTGCTGCAATAATATTATGACAAGACGTCTATTTTCCCTTTCTTTCTTTTAGTTGTAATAAACGCAAAAAAAACTCGGAAATCATGCCACAGATGTATGTATATACATTAGCTATACAAATATGGGCCTAAATAGAACAGATACATACCTCATGCCATTGAAAAGAAAAGAGAAAGGCAAAAAAGGTGAAGATGGATCGATGTAATAACACTTTTAACGCACAAAACTATAAAGAATTTTTTTTACCTTTTAGCTTTGATATTAACATCCGCAAAATGAAAAAAAAGACGAAGGTGAAGATGTGCATGTGTATGAATACGTAATAGAATTGTAAAGAGTAGTTTCCTCAATTTCCCTCTTTTCATCTTTTTTGCTGACAAAAAATATAATATACTGCTCTGCTGTTCTTTTTTGCCGAACAAGCAGTTTGACTTTGAAGTTTATATTCTTATAATATGTGAGTAATATATTTTGTATCCGTACTTTTAACAGTTTTTATTAAAGGATCCAAGCACAATGCACTGTAGCGTCTGTAGCATCTACAAATCAATATTTCAGCTTATGACATATGGTACAAATTTCGTACTTTTCGTACTGCTTGTTTTATGCCAGTGCAATAAATTATACTTTTTTTTGTAAATATCGCATTAAATTAATAGTTTGCCACTAATTTAGGTAAATTTCTTAACATTACTAACAGATATTATCTGTAGGATTCAAAAATTAGGTCTGAACGGCCAAAATATTTTTAAGGACATTAAAATTACTAATATTTAGTCTAATATTTCTTAGACTAAACTTTTAATTTAATTTTCTTTTAATTGCAATTACAAATAGTTGTGTTGCAATCACACCCTCTAAAAAGCTAAGCCAAAATAATACGCCTAAATATACCATCCAAACTTTATTTCAAGATGCCAGGGTCGGAATGCTGTGTACATTGTGTATTAAGCAGAATCATTTTCATGTTGCAATTGCAATCACGACAGAATGCAATGCAATAATAATTTTGTAGAAAACCAAATTCGAGTTCAGTACGCGGAATAAGTTAATTGATACTCTTTCGTAGATCATCAAATCAGACAGTGTGGTGATAGCAGAGAAGACGCCCAGTCAACTGTGAAAAATCTTCACACACAAGAAGCGTACTATATACTTACTTGTAACGGTAAAATGTAAGAATATGTGCTGCTGCTGCTACTGTGTAGCAATTTCCTAAAAAAAATAAGCTTCCAATTTCCAGTTTTGTACGTGAATTTCACGATTGAGTTTCTATAGAGGGGAATGCACCATTTTCATTAGGGTATAATAATAATATGTGTGTGTGTGTTGATATATGTACATGACGAATAGAATAATGATAATAATAATGCACCTAAATAGGTATGTATAAAGTGTGTACATGTATGATATATACTCTCTTTTTCTCTCTCAGGAAGCCATTTCTATTTGAAAAAAAATGTAAGTAATGAAATTGTTGGGATCGACATTGCCATTAACTCAATTCACATTCTGTAGGGCTCTTCTGAGGGGAAATAGAATTTTACGATGGAACCATATGCACACATTGATTGTTGGATGGAATGACTACGACTTGTCTGCTGCCACCACCGTACTCTGCTTCTCTCTCTCTCTCTCTTTATTTGCCTTGCATACATGTATGCATGCATATATGTATACTGACTTGACTTGGTGAACAAGCACTTTTCTTTTCTTTTTTTTCACTGTCGATTCCTGGAATCATGTGCATTTTAGCATTATAGTTTGTACCACTACTACTACTACTACTCCTCCTCTGCTGCTACTGCTGCTGGTTGGGGAGGAAGTAGAGAGAGACGAGAGAGGAAAGTGAAAAGCCAGAGAAAAAAATGGTGAGCACGAAATGTGTACGCAAAGTAAGCAGTTAAGTACACGAAATGGGGTAGTTTCTACATTAAGTTATATGGCAAGCATCACATCAGCACACAGGAAGGAGCGGAGAGGAATATCATTACAAATTGTAAGAAAGAAAGAGAGAGAGAGAGAGAGAGAGAGAGAAGGAAGATAAGACCTTCTGTTAAAAAGTAAAGAGCCCATTACATAAACACACACATTACATATTTTATATTCTTGTAATTTCATTTGTGTATCTAAAAACTAATGTGACACATTATGCAATTTTGTTAACCAATGGAACAGAGTTCCAAATGCATACCAAACACTATTATAATTTTATATCTTGCATGTCGCACCTTAACACCGTCGAAAACTGTTTGTAGACTCAAGATTTTTGTTCATGGTTTGTTTAAATATCAAACGGCATCAAATCCTATCTAGTTATGGTTTCATTGTTAATTACAGTTGCTATTCTATTCAATTTACATTAATACTGGAATATATGATCTCACTCATCTCAATTCCAAAATGACGTAAATGGAATTATTACTTTTTTGCATAAAAACAACGAACATATATGCATACCTGCACAATTAAGTAGATCATAATCATAATCAGAAGATTCTGCCATTGCAAGATTAAGAAAATGTCAAAATACGAGATGATTTTATAAAGACACAAACGGTACCAAATTATTTTGTCATGCAACAACTACTACACATTTATATGCATGGATTGATGAGTCGTACATAAATGCAGCATATCAACTCGTTATATTTGTGGGCGGGATTGGACGCGACCCATCATTTTTTGTTTTTTCAACTTTAATTGTTTTATTTTTTTGTTTTGGGGTTTTCCGGAAGCATGACGTAACATGATGTTCTCTCCATAATACGAAAATACATGAAATGTCGAATGTTAGATAGAAAAAGGTTTTCAAAAATTCTATATGAATCAATTAAGAACGTATGCATGCACATTTATGAAATAACTAGAGACCAGGGAAAATGGAAATATTATTCAGTTTAGTCTCCCGGAAAAAAAGACGAAGCACACAACTTTGTTGCTTTCTTTTACTTCCGTGTTCAATTTAAATACATTAAACGCTATACACTCTTGTTGTTTATTGTAATTCCCTTTTCCCAATAAAATACAATTCATTTTTATGTGAATGTCAAGCACAATTCATAAATATATCTGCAGCTGCTGCACTGCTGTGTGAGAGCTGAATTCACTATCATTTTTCCCATTTATATATATTTTTGTATATGCACCAGAGCGAAAGAAAAAAAAACTATAATATTATGGAAATGGTCGTCACCTAAAACTATGTGTTTGTGTTTGTATATGTAGTTGTTGTAAACTATATTATATTTTTCAGCATTGTTATTATTACCACTATCCCTTTTTTTACTAGCTTCCTTCCGTGTTTGTTTTCAATGAAACAATTTTAGTCTCACACAGCGCAAAGGAGAAAGAGAGAAAAGAAGAAAATGAAAACAACATGTGGAAATGGTTGCGGTTAGTCTGGTTCGGCAGTTACCACTTTTACGATGATATCACACATTCGCCATCATCGTCATCATCGTCAAATTCACAAACCTCTTTCAATGCACATGTTCTTTTAATAAATACATATGTATATGTTGTGTGTATTATTATTAGAGCCATATTTTTTATGGATGTATATATACTTTTTTGTTGCATCGATTTAGTAAAATTTGCTATTTGTAACAATATTATTGGGAGGAGGATATTGTATATTTGTAGATATTGTCTAGAGAGTAAAGATGCCTACTATACTGTGTTCTTGTGAACAGTAGTGGATGTAGTAGTGAGAGCAAATTGATTTCACAGGCCACTTAGAATCACGTCAGAGTTCAGCTCAGGTTATAATTTCAGCCTTTTGTAGTGCTCACACATGCATCCAAGTTTGAATTTGTTTCAGGCATGCAAAAAAGCAGTTGTTTCCCTGTACTTTGCACGGACTTTACTTTTTATTTTTATAATGCATTTCATATTATTCGATTTTCTCGTGCAGTCGGCCACTTTGTTCCTCAAATATACTTGTAATCTGTACCTATATACATATATGTACAATTGTGCAAGTGGAAATGCACATATCTTTCCGGGAATACCTTTTCTCTATTTCTGTTTTGGATATATATTTTTATTTATATATGCTGCACATATATATTTTCCCATTCAATACTCTTTTGTGACATGTACAATAATCATAATAAAATTCATACCTTCATATCCATCATCAATACGAACAGCGTTGAAGTACACATCTAACATTTATTTAAGGTAGTGCTAACAAGTTCCCAATCATATAAACTATATCAACTATATTATACATGTATAACTAAACATATTATTACAAATATTATCATAATGTATCGAATGAAACCCATATGTGCACTATTACAATTTTCCAAACTTGTTTTCCCCGTTTCGTTGGTTGTGCCCAGGTGTTCTTAATAACTCATTGTGTTTTGTTGCGCCTTGTTTTTTGTTGGTGCTCTCCTATCGGTTAAAATGTATACATATTATGACTTGTTTATGTGCTACCACTACATGCTACTATATAGTATTATTATTATTGTGAGAGAGTGTTGTAAATGATATGGCATGCAAGTTATTTTGTAAAAAGCAACAGCAACAACGGAAATTATGGAATTAGCTAATGATATTGTAGAAAGAGAGAAAGAGCTTTTGCTTATATGTCAGGTTTCCTACAGAGAGCATGCACATAAATTCGCGTTCCACTTTAATAGTAATTTACTAGACCAATACTCTTATTTCAACTAAATTGAATTTTTCCATGTGCGTAACCACTAAACTTTTCAACAATTCTGTAATTCCCAAGCTGGGGGAAATTATAAATCTTTTTGTAAAAATTTCCAAATTGGATTAACACGTGTGCCCATTTAAGATACTTATATTCTCTAACAATGTGACATGAAAGATTGCTATACTTTGCCTATGAAAACCGTGTAGTTGTAGATGTTGGAGTATTTACAGTTTAGTCCATCAACAGCATGCTTGTTTTAGATAACAAACAAGTTATTATTTGACAAACTGCGATTTAGAGAAATCCCATTTTTATACAACAACAAACAGTAATAGTGGGACGCCACTTGGCATATTTTTAGCTGGATGTAGGGATCACTCGTGCCTAAGATACTAAGATTGGCTACAAAGAAGATGGAAATAACACGACAAATAGTACAGTACGAGAGGAAGTGTTTTCCTTGAGACTTGAGGCGAAGACAGATGTAGACATGTGAAAAATCTGAAAATATTTAAGCTTGACAAGCACCCAATGTTCTAAAAAAGAA
>JAHZNC010001312.1:0-19578 GCA_027744095.1 Zhuqinia jingwanae
GTGGTTTAATTCGCAGTACTAGACAGTATGAAGCAGTAGGCATGTAGGTAGTAGGTATACATGGTCGATTAAAAGCTCATTCGTTCGACACGTACAAAATACAGCATGTGATGATGATACTATTATGATAATGCTGAAATGACCTACATTTTTAAAGCAACCTATTATTATACTTGTACTACAGTATTAGTAAGTTCTACGGCTCCTTTTATATATAAGCTCTATCGTTAATCGTTGTACGCACACAAGGCTAGCTACTGTTTGACTACTACGGTTTAGTGACTGTTCTAATCAGTGAATGTCATTAATGTCGTAAAATGATTTAGCAACCTTTTAAGTTTAAAAAAAATTGGAACTGAAATGAAGCAATCGTTGAGTACCACCAAGCTTGGTGATATCGATTAAATTACTTTAACGTAAATAAATATTTGGTTGCAAACGTTGGTTAATCTGTCTGGATAGGATAAGCAATGCTCAAAGTTTTTAATGATTAGAAAAAAACATACGTATGTGAATATTGTTACTAGTTTTACTACTACGGTCAAGCTGCCGTTACATTCCCCAGGTATGCATGGCTCGCATCATACACAGAGAAGGATGGAAGTTTGAAAGTTTGCAATAATTTCTTATTCTTAGTAGTAATTTAAACATTTATTTCCTTTATTTTTTGGTTACCTTTATCATTTACTATGTATGGTTCATATTGCCTATAATAGTCAGTCAGTCAAATTTGCGAACCTCAAGTCATTCAGGGTATGCAATGCATGCATATGCATACACATCAATGTACGAAAAGGCCAACTAGGACCGAATAAGACGCTCGATCTTCACCATCCCTTTGATCTCTGATCTGATCCCAATCCGATCACGGTCCCGATAAATCGTAAGTGATTGGGAACCATAAAATTTATAATGCATAATGATGCTAAGGGACTTATGAGACGGAGTATTACACGGTGGCGTATTTAAATAAGTCATGATGAGCATTGATATTGCTAGTACTAAAATCTCCACTAAGTTTTTCAAGGCGTATATTTGTTTACCCAAGTGACAATCAAGTGAGAAAATACAAATTCTATGGCCAGAAATTTATGATAGTTGTCATATAAATGGAATGTTTTGATTTGGAAGATCCAAATATGATATTGGCTGCCGATTCTGATCTACTCCGACCCAAATCCTAATCCTTTTCGATATCAAATCCGATTATTTAAGTCAACGTCCAATCCTGAACGGGTCGATGAAGATCGGAATTGTTTCCCGATTTTCCGATCAATGTACATCCCTAATACCAACCATCAAACTGCATCAAGCTTTTACCTTTCAGATTTACGTTTGTAATTGTTTTATGTTGTATGTAGCACACACATGCATCACCATGGAACGCATTTAAATTCATTTGTACAAGTACTGACTGTGAGGTTTTACTGTTATTATTTTGTTATACAGGAGAAAAGACTATTATGTCAAATGTTAGAACCTATAGAACCATATTAATAAATCGTGTAACTCGTCTTATATTTTTGAGCTCTATATAGCCATGTTGTATCAACCTAAGATGTTCGACTGGAAACAGTGTCGATGATATTGATGATAAAACCACATGGTATATGGTATATATAGGTATACTTTATGAATGAGAGCTTTTTAGACTTGAGTGATGGTAATCATTATCATCAACATCAAGAAGACAACGGAACGGATACGGAAACAAGGTTCATCTTAGACTTAGTTTGCACTTTTAAAACTGATGTTGCTGATCATCCTATATTTAATTTCTAACGAACGAAAGCATTCATTTTTCTGTATAGCATATGATTCCAGTATGAATAAGTCATTTTGGTTTTGAATTATATATGGCGACATGTCGTGCAGACTCATTAGTATTTTATTACACAAATCTCCATGTGGTGGTTGGTACTTGCTAGCCGTTTTTAGCCCTGATGTTAATAAGTATGTACATATAATGAGAAAACAACGACAATGCAGTGTTGTCTTGTTTCTTGGTATATTATAAAGTGCAGTGGTGGTCTTAGTAAGAATTGAAATCGGTTCCATTTTTTCTTTCCTTGGAATTTACCGTCTAATGTAATGTGTATTGTGTAAGCGTACGAATAGCATGGGAGTCGCACAAAAAGCATGTAAGTTACAAACTAGTACACCCACCCGTGTTTAGTAGTAGTATTAGTATACGTAGCTTTTAAGGCTAGATGAGTAAAGTGGAAAATACCTGACAACAGCAACAAAAAAACATACGTACAGCTCAGCTCAGGCCCAGTCCATATGTAATATCTTTTGTCTTGCCTGAGAAGAATTTATATTTACATGATCACATGCATCATGTTTTTTACCACTACCACCAGGTATTTTTTTTAAACATATGACATGCATATTTCGTGTTATTTTGCTTTGCTTGTGATTTTATGGATACAGTATTTTAGGAACAAAGAACCTTTCATGTGCCTCATCGTCATTATTATCATTATTAAGAAACTAAAAACAGTCTGCAAATGGGCTAAAGTTATCGACAAATTTGTGGAACGCAACGTTACTGGTTTATGATTGTCCGATTTAATGCTGGAGTTTAAATGTAAAAATATTATTTGATTTGATATACGTAGCTTCATAGTACTTAATAGCATTTTATTTGTTGCTGCAACGGATATAACTAAATTATGGTTAAAAGCGACAACTAAACCGTTTTTCTTCAAGGAAAAAGATCATTTGATTTTCAACTTAACTTTGAGAATATACTTGTTACTAACAAGTTGTTACTGGTAATATTGCGCACAATAAATACCATGACGCCAGAAGCTGCTGCATGTGAGCATGATGGGCACAGGATTGCTTACGAATAAAACAGAAATCTCAGTATTTTTGTGATACGTTGAACAATAGAACAATCAACAAGCGCTTCAATTAAATGTATCGCTGCGGTACAACTTATTTTAAGTTCACAGTCGTATATATACCCTTTACTTTACTATCATTGTTTCCATTGCCAATGTTTTTTTCTCAGTAGCGATTAAAATTACTACTACAGAGTGCATTGCGTTGAACAGATAGTTGTTTTATTTGTAAAAGTGTTTGGATTTTGGATGTATAATATACATATTATGTATATATAATAAACCATATTAAACGATTAAAATAAGGATCGTAATATTTATTACTGAAATGTGTACTGAGTTCTAGTATATTTGTGCCAAGTTTGGTGCAAATCAGAGAGCATGTATCATTTTTATATGATTTTACGCCCCCTGGTGGCAGCGTAATGAACTTAGAGTGTTGAAAATCTATAAACATCTATTCCTCCATATAGAGAACACGTGTACCAAGTTTGGTCCAAATCCGATAAAAAATGTGGCCTGTAGAGCGCGGACACACGTACGCATACGGCCAACAGATTTAATGTCCATTATTATAAATGATCGTTATACGATCCTTAATATATATATATATATATATATGTATATAGATGTAAATACATAGTAAAAATTTTTGTTGCTCAATAACGTGTACACTCATACAGTTTATAGTAAAAGATGAAATATGCAATGGCAGTTGGCAAAAAATGAGCAGCAGTTAAATGATTGTGTATACATTATATATATTATATATCTGTTCATTTGTAGAGCCCTATTTTTTATTCCGTAGTTGTGCATACAGCGTAGTAATGATTTACACATGGTTCTCTGTGTGTATGTTTGTGTGTATTCACACGATAACTTAAAAACGGCTTTTCCAAATTACTTCAAATTTGGTGTAAGAATTAGAGGTATTAGTCTCCAAGCCTATTGATTTTCAGCCACCTCGCTCGTCCCCCGGAGGAGGCACACATTTCAATTTGAAACCGTGCATTTAGCTACAAAAAACCTGAGAAATTGTAATAGTATTTGATATGTAATGTTTCGACGACAAAAACCTGAACTATCATAATCTTAATAGTCAACACATCACCAGCAAGCTTTTTGTGTTAATGAATTAGGAATCATTGTCCTGGAAATTTTCGGGTAAAAATGTGCTACTTTAGATCATAGATATTTTAATACTATGCATCATGCAGCCTTGATAACTAGTCGTAGAAATGACGATGATGTTTATTCCTGTTACTAGAACTTTTTCATATCAACATCAGCGCAACGTACATATATCTGCAATCTGCACTGCATTCCACTTTTCCACTTAATTTTGGAGTAGTAGAGTTAAAAAAACAAGAAGGCGAGAAGAGAAAAACTAGAAGAAGAACGTGTTAGTTGTATAATTTTCGATTGGATTGCTGTTCTCTTGCTTGCCTGCTGCTGGCAGTCATATGGTTTAAGTCGTCGTGATGGTGGTGGTAGTCAAGTCAAGTAATCTATATAGGGGAAACTTAAACGCAACGGCAACCTCAACGAGCAGCGCATAGACTACATGAAACATATCATCATATCAGCATCGCATCAGGGCCAATGCCCTGCTCCGTTATTGCTGTTGGTCGCTCTGGTCCCATGCTCTTCTCTTCCCTTAGCCTTTTTCTTCTCGTTTTTATATTCTACTAGCTCGTACATGTGCATGTGGATTGAAATGTAGCACGAACGCAAAGTGTAATGGTTTGCAGCAGCAACAGCCGTGCCTCTGTTTCTACTGCTGGTTGATTGCTACTGCTGCCAAAGACAAGAAATATTGTTTAAAAAAAACTAAATGTACACAATAAATTTAATTAGAACCTAAATTTACCTTGACATGAGACCCAAGTTTGGCTTGAAAAGTCGAACTCCAAACGTTATTTCTACAGGAAAAAATTTCAGGAGACCTTGAATTCTTCGGAAAGAATCCCAGAATGCTAGATTGTATCAACACTCAGTGTGGACACAATGTTTTCGTTTGTTCATCATGAAATGAATGTTGTGGTAGTACCGGCAAAGGTTAAGATATACATGGCCATGGCTAATAGTGAATGTAGTTTTCTCTATCCAATTCAATGCATATTGAGAGCTCCAGTAACTTTTTTCCGTGATCAAACTTATAGAAGTTAAACCCACGACGATACATTCCTCCGACAGGCACAAGGAAAAAGAAAGTTGAGAACTTTCTTGGTGAGTGCCTAACATGATCAGCTCCAATTTCATAATGAATGTATTAATACTAATTATTACTGTCAGCACACGTGAAGTATGTATGGATGGATTACAGAAGCGAAAAATGTAGGAACAATGATATGGAGTGATCATAGATAAGGATGAAACTCGTACGTTGTTGACAACATGACAACAAATATTGACGTACCAGATTTTAGTTTTATTGGGATCGTGACTATGACAGAGAGCCTGGAACTCTGGACTAGAAACTTGTATATCGGTTGTCGTGTTATGTACTTTGTTAGCTTAGTACTAGGAATACAGAACCTGAAAAATCACGGGTATCTAGCCGACATAAGTTACTCAAAATTTATAATATAGAACCAAGAAATAAAACAACAAATCCCCTAACTGCAACCTGTCTCCTAACTCCAATCAGCTAAGGCTTTCGGTATATTCGATTGTTTACCATTGTTAATAAGTTAATATATATTATTAAGTAGCGTAAGCTACTTCATGATTTTGTGTATTATGTCTCTCTGTCTGTCCTAATATGATCGAGCATAAATATCTATGTGATAGGTGTCTCACATTAGTTGATGTTTACTTTTTGTTTAACCACTCATCAAGATCATTCCACTAGTATATAGATTACAGTTCAGGCTCAAATTTAATCTGAGGCGTACAGGCGGAATCTACCAACAGCAACATAGAATTTGAATGCTTGTGGTGAAATGCATAATGACGGATATGAAGTTGAGGTGGGTGAAAATTACTTCCGGTGAATATAATTTTTCGGTGACATGACGAGCATTTTACTTTTGCAAGCTAAAGGAATGGTGGAATGGCTATGTATAAGATGTACAATTGGTGAATAGCTCGGTATATTTATTTCTCAAAGTGCAAAGAAATGATAGTGCAATCGGAAATCGTACGATGATAAGTCACCTCAACACATCCAGAATTCAGATAACTTTAATTAATTGGCGAATTCTTATTGAATTGTGAATTAAAAGATTTTGTTTTAAATTCACATATATATACGTACTACTATGTTGTAGTATGTTGGCATTATTAGTTCAATGGCTATTTAAATCAAAGTAAATATTATGTAAGTATGTTATTTTATGTTTTCGATGTTGTGAATCACAACTTGTGATTGCGACAATACATGTCTGTGCAATGCAATCTCGTGTTCTACACTAACAGTTCTTGTATGTTACACGTCATACCACTGTCAATATTCGCAAGCGTGCATACTTTGACTACAAAATGCACAATAAAACAAAAGTTTAATGCGTGTAGCCAAACTTAAAAACAGGGCCGTGAACGTTTGAAAGTAAATGGTGAATGTAAAGGAATATATGGAAAGCTCAATGGTCAATGATCCTTTAATCTATGTTCGTTCTAAATGTCCCACTTTTTCAAAATGTACATATGTAGTAGCAGTAATACATGTATTTACTTAATATACATGTTTACAACGGAGCCATATTGCTGTTAGGTATAAATGATAATTCTTAGTGATTAAATGTCAAATGTGTCGAAAGCTGTTCTATTTGCGGCTGCTAAGTTCTGGATAATGTCACAAAGTTACAAGTAATGGAGCGACAAACATGCATACCTTTACATACATGGTTTTAAAAAAGATAATGAATTTTGTATCGAAAAAAATGAAGAAGCAAAGACCAAATTAGGTTGATATGCAATCCAGCATGTAGCAGCTCTCTGCTTTGTTTTCAACTCCGTGTTATGTATACTACGTGGAGTGCAAAGGTCAATGATATTTGCAATTACATTTTATTGAATATATTTGTATTAACGTTTCTTCGTTTTAAAACAAAGAGACCAGCAGATCAGTAGAGGTGACCACGTCGGACAATGTATGTGCACATGAAAATGTAGGATCGATGCACAAATGTGATCAATGGTACTTTTGCGTACTGTACATTTTTCCATCTTTCTGGTAATAATGTTAAAGTTGTAGGCGCATTTATACTCGTGCGGTGGTACATAGGTAGATGTGTATTGTGTATATTTTTGTCATGTCATACTTGGTCCAGATAATCTTGACCAGATTGTTACGTTTCATTTTGCTTGTGCATACAGAAACGTGCTACTATTATCCCACTCTTCCAGTTATACACGTATGATGAATGTCGCTGGTATCGGGCGTGTGCAAAATAATATGCTGTCTGTGCGAGATAACAGGAAAGGACAACGCTTATTGCTTTCATATTCCGTTGGAACTGGAATGTTGGTAGAACATCAGAAATTCTTTGGACTTCACTTTTTGTTCAGCGGAGAACTCGCTTTCCATATTGTTGCAGCAACAATAACCTTTTCGTGTGATTCCAATGTAAATAAAATTTAAATACTGTAAAGTTATTGTTATCGATTTCACTTTAAAGGTTTTACACCAAGTAAATTTTTTTGTAGCATATATAATCTTATTGTGATTCCTATGTTGTTGTAGGTAAATGAATTTCAAAACAAACATTATTTTGCTTAATATAACATGAGATGCTGGACTGTAGAAGGAATAGCGATCAATTTTTCGTTATTGCGAAGTTTGCGAACCGCAATAATGTGTGTCTCTCTATAGCGCTGAATTTTTATGGATGGATGGAGGTGTATAAACCTAAAGAAAACTGTTGTAGCAAATAATATTTTCGCGAATTGATCAATAAAAGTGCATACCTTACAGATATACATTATATTATATGATTCAGAAGTTCTGATGCATGCTTTTGCATTTTCATTACATGTTAATATTGCCGGGGCTGGTTACTAATTTAATTGTAATGCTCTTGTTTGCCCTGTGATAATTCTCTCATCAAGAGAGTCGTGTCCGTTGTCATCCTACTCTTCCAAGTTTCCACTTGCTTTCCTGTGACAACCACAAAGAAAGGGAAAAGCCATTATCAATGGAAATAAGAACGAGACATTGATTTTGGATTTTTATTGTTCGCTAGGTTACGTTGCGGCCTATTTTATTGTTTGTTGTAGTTATTAAACTTATAACAATGTGTGTGTATTACCTATATGTATCCTACACGCAGAAAAGGAAGTACCGCAAAAGTAAGGCGGTGACAAACAGCATACTCTTGTAAACTCTACTCTAGGGTACACGTAATGATGTCCAAAAACGACTTAGCCTCGCCTTTTTCCTCAGTGTCATGAAATCAAACAAAACCAACAAAACTTTATTTGGGCAGCAAAAAATGGGATTTTTGCTACTCTATGAGGGAAAATCTAGTATCCAACCCCAATCACAAATTCAGTCAAATTAAATATACTTACATACTTTATTTAGATATTTATTAAATATTTTTGTTTTGATTAAGGGTTTAAAACATGCTACACTCTGAATTCCTATCACATGTGTCCAGCGGAATTCGTTGTAGCAGACAAGGCTTCAATTTCACTGCCTCTCTCTTTCTCCAGGTAAACATAGTTACATACTTTCCAGGGTTTTTTTTTATCAAAGGATACAAAATACTTCTGCTGCTTCTTCAAGTTCTCAGCTGTATAAGTTGACAAGTAAAAAGTTGTTCACTCACGGTATGTACCATGTTAGTGCCCCTGCTGCTGGACTCTATATTCTCTCAAAATCCCGTATTTTTGTCTCAACAAGTAAGGAATTATTGAGCCACTGGCAGTGGGGTGGATAGGACATTTAAGCTATCTACTATCTATTAGTCAGTAGTATTATACACACGTAATACATGATTTTGGTTGTTTTTGCATTATTCGAGTATACTTAGCCAGCATCGCGCAACTACACATAATTTAAGAGGTCATTTGAGATCGACTTTTTCTTACAGCTGCGCGACAGAAATAGTAAATGAGAATGAGGTTTACCATTTCACATTTCCACGTGGTATTAGGTATGTGTTCAGTATTTAAGCATTTCCATTTACTTTTGTTAATTTCCCAAGATACAGAAATGAGAGTTTTCAATATCACATAAAATTTTACAAATTAAGTCATTATTAAGTAGCTGATGTAATCAGGTATAGTATTGAATTTTACTGAGGTAGTCCATCTGTCTGTCTGAGAGCACGATATCTTGAGAACGGTGTACTCAAATGTCTTCATATTTGACGCAAAGATACCTTAGATCAGATTTTCATACCCCTTTCCCTGGGGGTAGCTGGAGGGTAAAAAGCAAAACTAAACCAATCTTGAATATACTTGGTGCATAGATACTCTTAACTCAGATTGATTTTCAGCTCCCCATCTCACCCCCGGGGGAGTTATGGAGGAAACTTTGATTTTTACCCTTAACCTTAAGCTATAGCAAGTGACGTAACATTAGCTACGTATTTACAGGTCTTACAGCTATATTTCCATTGAATATTCTTTAAATAATAACCTGACTACCATTAGATCGTCATTCATCAAATATGTTGGGTAAGGAGGCAGAGAGGAAAATTGAACCCAAAAATGGGGTTGTCACCTCATGGTCATCTCCGTATGAGCCGTGTTAATGTTTGACCGACATTCATTCAATCAACGCTTTTGGAATAAAATAACAAACAATATAGAAGCCATGAAGCCAATTGCGTATTTTTTGGATAAAATACATGCCTAGGCTTTTGTCTATAGCAGTTTAATAATATAATTTATCATATTATTGTTGTTTGTTTACTGGGTGCTAATTGATAAAAATGATATATGATAATTATGAAGATCAATAGCAGAAACAATGCAAAGTATGTGTTGAGTATGCGTTGTGGGATGACATATATTGCTTCTGGCACAACCTCTTATTCACTTGCATATTTTTATTATTGCATTTTAAAATATGTCGCAAGAGTGATGATAAAGTTTCAGTTTTATTCTTTTTCATAGTTTGCTTATTTTTCATTTATTAAATTGCTTGCAACTTGCAATAGTTGAGTCTCTCTGTAACAACACGACAAATTATACGAAGTCCTACTATGCGAACTTGGCGATGCAATCAAAAGATAAGATAACACGAGGAGACAATGGTAAATTAAATATTATGCGTAAGGAAAATGCGTCGTCGGATGGTTCTTGTTCATAAAGGCAATGTAAATAAGTAAAATATAGTTACGGTGTGTCGTGACTTAAGAATGTCCTTTCTTTTTTTGCTGGCTTCACTCTAACAAAAGACGTGTAACAAGAGGTCCATCATAATCATATAAATAAGGTCCTATAATTCCATTAGCCATTAACATCTTTAGGAATGAAAGGNGTCCATCATAATCATATAAATAAGGTCCTATAATTCCATTAGCCATTAACATCTTTAGGAATGAAAGGGGTTATAATTTTTAAACTGTGATGTGGTGTGTATGGTATGGTGATAGATAGTAGTAATTCATTGCAATGCTGCATGCTAATGGCGTAGCAACACATACACAGTTAAGCGCGCTGTGCTTAAATATTCGGCAGGAATTAATGTATGTGTGTGTATATATGTATTTATTGGGTGATATGGCGATCTAATGATAATGTTTAGTTGTTACAATAGTCATAGTCTATAGTTACAAAAAAGCTTTCAGCTTACGCTTTCTTGTTTATTTCGTCTCTCTCTCTCTTTCTTGTCAGCGTGCTCTTTCAAGAAGAATGAGCGAGAATACGGGTAGGTATAATATGTTTAGAGACAGAGAGTGGTTGGTGGTTATATGTGTAAGGTGAAGTTATGGCTTTTACTAAAATTCTATGTATCTTATCAGAGAAGAACGTGGCGATATTTAACCAGCTTGTGTCCTACTTAAATGCTTTGCGTTCACTAAACTTGTTCAATACTTATTACTCATGTCAATCTTACGGAATGAATGTTGAAATAATTCACAGTGATGTAGCTGCGACCTCTTGCATTTTATGCCTGCCTTGTTCCTTGGAGTTATCTACATATTTGCTTAAAGTTAAAATAAAGCTGTAAGATCTGTAAACACGTAGCTGTAATGAATCGAATAATACGTCTGGCGTATTATGTCTTTTGGCATAACTTAAACGTAAAAAATCAGTTTCCTTCATAACTTCCCCGGGGAACGAGATGGGGGGCTGAAAATCAATAGGGTTCTGAATTTTGACCCAAGGTATCCGTGTACCAAATATGAGGTCCGTTGAGTAAACCGTTCTGAAGATATCGTGCTGTCACACAAACCAACTGACGGACAGACAACCTTGCCAACAATTATTTTTTCATGCAAATTAGGGTAATTAACGAAGTAATTACCGAAAGCGAATTTCAAATTCATGATCACCTTATCAAATTTCACCGATTTCTGCAATAAAAAGTTTTGACATCAAAATTATCATATCCCCTTATCATCAAATTCAAGTGAAATGTAATGGTCACTCTAAAGGGCAAACCATTAAACTTGAAAAGCTGAATTCCAATAGCAACCCAGCTCTTTTCCTAAGGGACTCGTAAATACAAATTAAAGTTGAGATAAGTCCTTACAAAGTTAGAGCGCGAATGGACGGACAAACTGAGAATTGACAAAATTATACCGGAGCTTACGTTTCTTAATAAATGACAAGATGCGAATCTCCGTAGTCATTTGTATTCATGTCATTTCGACCCCACGTCACTGTTTCCATTTCCAAGAGCATGATACTATGTAGATATACATGTTGCATGAGTGTATGTATGTGTCTGGCTTGAAAAAAAAATCAACGCACAAACATTTAATTAAATACCATCATCGTCCATCATCAAGATATGTTAATAGATATTGGTAAAGATCTTATATAGAGAACTATGTTTTTGTTTATGCTATGCATGAATTGTCAAAAAAGTTAGAAATTTATAATATGCTCAAGGTAAACCAGAAGGATTTAAAATCATCGGATATAGGACATGATCGTCAATATTATGTAGCTGAAATCAACGATAGTATTGATTTACCCAAGGTTGTCTGTTCGTCTGTGTCTCCCTGGTAGGACGATATCTTCAGAATGGTTTATTCAAATTTCTTCATATTTGGCACAAAGATACCTTAGATCAGAACGCAGAACCATATTGATTTTCAGACCCTCAACCATTTCCCTGGGGGTAGCTGGAGGGTAAAAAGCAAAACTAAACCAATCTTGAACATACTTGGTGCATAGGTACTCTTAACTCAGATTGATTTTCAGTTCCCCATCTCACCCCCGGGGGAGTTATAGGAAATGCGAATATGCATGTTTTCCTGCAAGCCAGTCACCAGTACTCGCACAAGGAAGTCAAAATAAACCCACATTATTTAGCAGCGAAACATATAAGTGTATGAAATTGCTGTCCGTCTGTTTGTAAATCACAACTTTATCTCAATCGATTAGTCTTATCTTTATTTTCTTTCAATTTTGTGTCACAGCAACGGTACAGGATAATAATGAAATATGAGCTACAATAAACCTACAAATTGAACACACTAACATGGTTTCACATTCAAAGTTAAATTCCAAGCTTCTGTTTTTTGCACATTGCTGCTTCGTTATATCGTTTCAATGGTTTTTCTTACTTATTAGTCTTTGACTTATTAGAGATATTCCACAGATATTTATTTAAAAAAAAAAAAAAACATTTCTTTGTGGGTTGTGCGTGGTGCTAATAGAGTAGTCACAACTTTGATAAGGGTACAATATTTTCTACGCTGGTGAAATTGAGAAATATATAAAACTTTCATATTATGATACATAAAATACGAAGAATATACATAATATTGGGTATGGTTTATTTTGATCCTTATTGTTTTGTTAATTAATTATTAGTATATTATTGCTGGTTTACTTTATTGTTGCCACCAAGTAGGCGAAGACATTTTTGTTTTGTTCTGTAACGAAAGAATACACCAAATCCACTCGGTTTCACCTTGTATGTCAATTCGATTCGGTGCATAAAATAAGGCTGGTAAGTTAACTTAAGTGTTCCAATCGCAAGCATGTGTGAATGCATTAGAAAAAAATATTCTGCGTCAATACGCTTGGCTATATCGAACGTAACTGAAACTTACCTATCTATTATTAAAAATTGGTAAAAGCTATGAATTTCTACTTGCCATATTTCACCTTTACAGTACTATTCTTAGCACAATATATAATCTATAGAGCGCCAACGCTAAGAGTTACAACTCTTATCGACGATACATATCGTTGATAGTAAACTTGTAGTACTTACACATTTCAATCGTTTCAATTTTTCGTTTACTCATTGCAATTGCAAACTCCTGTGGTCCTGTGATATGATGCTGCAGTTGTTGACTGCTATATACTCATGTCATCTTATTTCGTACTTGGTGGTTGAGGATTACTGCTTTAGTTCTTTGAGAATTTTAGTTCGTAAGTACTAAGTATCCGTAGAATGTTGTAATCGATGGGTAATACATGGCTTAATCTTTTTTAATGTCATGTGCTTCATTATGTGTGTAGCGTACGCATGCATTTATATTTCACAATTCATTTTCATTACGATTACGATTCTTCCACCCAAAGCGCAATTGCATCATAATACATAAAGCCACAAAATGCTGCTGCGCTGCTATAAAACAAAGCTGTAAGACCTGTAAATACGTAGCTGTGAGTTGACACGAGTGCTGAAAACATTTTTTTCCTTTGTTACTAAATAAGAGTTTTCGAATGATACGTCACTGGCTATAGCATTGATGAAAAAGTTATATTCAGTCAACTGCAAACAAGCACCTGCAAGGTGGGTTCATAGTAACGCCAGTTTCATTCGTTACTTGTCAAGAGCTTTCAAATGTTATGCTACTTGCTATAGGTTAAAGTAAAAAAAAGTATATTCACGCTCTTGGTTACCGCAACATCGATCTCCAGTCTAAGCTTCAGAGTGTAAAATTTATTTATAATTTCTGTATCTCCACTCACTCCACAACCACCTCACTATTAAATTTCGCACCTTAAGTTTGTTATGTTGATCCTAAATACTACAGGACATGTCAATGTGCTCAACAGTCGTTTTAGTGTATGTATATTCGTGAACTGCTCCCCAAAGAAGATAATATGGTTGTCGTGGCTTAATTATTGCATACTCATGACCTTTATCATCATGTTGGAGTTACCACTACGCAAATGGCTATGAACATGCATAGAAGAAGATAGACTGCGAGAAGAATGCACAGCTATATTTGTCCATCTCCGCTAACTCCCACTGTGGGAGTCCCACAACAACCTCGATCCTACTAAGCATCTTATTTTTCTACGCCGAGTCTTAAGTTCATGTAAGTATGTAGAACTGGAATAGTAAAAGGAACTGCTACCCCAAGGAAGATTGGTGTCGTAGCTAAATTATCGCCTATTCATGACCTTTATCACCATTTTGGGTTACAGCTACACAATTGCACATATGTACATGGCCAGAAGAACTATGTACCTTACTACATCTCCGCTAACTCCACAACAACCACCCTCCTACTAACCATATTCAACCCCGCGTCATGTGTCCGCAGCAGGAAGTGTTGTTTACAATATGTTAAAGCAATTCAGTTATTTATTGTTGTTAACTAATGCCATGTTACTGATCATTGATCACCATGAAGATTTAATCACAGCTAAACTCGTATTTAGCTTTACTTCGACGTCATAGAATATATTATAAGTACATCACAACACGCATATTACAACTAATGTACCGTATACGTATTAGGTAATATACTTGTCAGCTTATCCGCCTACCTTGATACCTCTTCAGAGCCATGTTCAAATGCACTTCTTGTATATTAATTGTCAGGAGGTCAAACTGCATAACTTGTAAATTTACTTACTACCCCTGATCCCCCGGGTAGAGGGGATGGAGGTAGAAAATTTTAATTGTCATATTCTTTGTCAGGATGTCAAACTACATGAACATACTAATTTTCAGCTCTCAACTCGTAAATTTACTTATTACCCCTGATGCCCCGGATGGAGGGAATGGAGGTAGAAAATTTTAATTGTCATGCTCTTTGTCAGGAGCCTCAACCATGGTGGTACACCAAATTTCAGGTCCTTGGGAGAAGGATAAATAGTTTTGATCCCGCACTAACCTAGAAGGTTTGATCTTGAAAATCTTACTACGGCCCCATGTAATTCTTTTCATGTAATGTCGTTCATTGTTACTATTACTAGTACATGGCTAAGAAAGGGCGTTTTTGCTGTATGCCATATGCCATCTCAGGTTGTGCAATGAATGCATCTCGAATCTCAGTCACATTTCTAGTATATTATTCCGAAGGAGGAAGCTGATAGGAATGTCATGATTGATGATCACAATGAAATAGATACACAAGAAGTGCATTAAGCAGAAAACATTATGAAAGTATTCGAAGGTCTGTAGTCTGTATACTTCATACTATACCAAACATACACTATGGTTTTAAACCGCGATTAGCCATTGCTTACCTGCGATGCATATTTATTATCTGAAGATCAAGGATTTTTCTGGGCGCATAAGATACCTATATTGCATTTCACTAAATCATGATTTCGATTTTTTACGGTTGGCTGCATAGTTGCGTATACGATTAGAATAATTTTGGTGTGTGTGTGTAATCGTAAATCGTAATCCAGGTATGTGTGTGTACGTTATTCGTCATATATCATCATTTTTCTATGGATGTTTATATATTATTTGAGTTTAACCTAAAACAGTGAATGGGAATTTTGATGACGACGGTGGCTTTGAAATGCAAATTCTTGAGACGTCGCATCTTTTCTAGATTTAGGATAAATATTTTTATGCATTTGGTGACTAGATGTCTGCTCTGCTGAATCATGCGTTCTTGTTCACTAGTCAAAATATGTGTGTCTCGCATTCAATTTGTATATATGAATAGAGGGGTATGGATTTTATTCATTATGGGTTCTGGCCTTCTCAAACTCTCTTTGGGGTTAGATTCTTTAGACTTGTATGAAACGCAATATGTCAATGGTAATTTTGAAGACGTGTGGGATAGGTGAATGAGTTAACTTAAATGCGGTATACGGTGAAGGTCAACTCCTCTTTGGTACTCTCACACTCACTGGAATCTGCTGTAACCAGTGCAGTGTGGCATGACGTAGTTAGTACATAATAGAACAACACTGAAACAGAATGTACACCAGAAAACCTGTGTGCGTTCTAACATCAAGCACACAACACATAGTAATCAGATACCATGAATACAACGCGCAATTGTCCAGGCTGGTAGTTACTATCACTACTACTAATATTATCGTATTTCCTCTGGTCTGCCTGCATCAGTGACTATATTGTTGTTGTTTTTACCTCACACGATGGGTTTGCATTCTACATTTTCATTAGAATGCGTGCATAAATTGTATTTTAAACTATCTCAGGGTATGTAACTGCCTGTGGAGTAGTGATGAAATTAAATACTGAGCTGTTTGATTTGTACTATATTTACGAATAACAATTACAATAAGTGAACGGTAAGAAAAAGAACAAATAAGAATTGGTTGCACCCGTATCCGCGCTCAGCTGTTTCTGATGAGCTGTGCATTCGTTATCCACGGATTTTTTTGAAACATCCATCGTTTCAGTTTCTGCCAGATATTATGCCATATCTCTCTAGCAATTTCGATATCCAGGGAATCATGAAATCAATCATGAAAAAAAGTTTTCTATGACCACGGTGTATTGCATATCGTTAATATTTCCACGTTCTCAATTGTTTCGTATAACATTATTTTGTGCATTTTTAATGTACAAGTAGAATCATATTGTAATCACTACGACTATTTATCTTTTCCTTGGCCATGTCAAAGTAATAAGTATTTTTTGCACTTGTTGTGTTACCAAGTGACCTTGGTTCTTGTTTTCACATGTATTCTTTGTGTGCAGAAGTAGTTCCAAAAGTGTTATCACAACCCAGAGATCTTCACTGCTTATGTCCATGACTACAAAATAATACATGTTATGAGCCAACTTGAGTTCACTCTGATGGGAATACTCAGGAGTCCTCACATAACTATCACATCCTTTATCCTTCATTATAGAGGAATTTGAAGCATACAAACGCGTGAGTGTGTATAGTGTATTGTATATATCTAGTTCGTACTTTTATACTGCAGTCATGTCATATAATATTTAGAACTCTCTGAATATCTTTTAAGAACTCACGTCAGGACTATATTTTGCCGTACAAGTCTGTTCCTCCTTTTGCTGTTTTCGTTCGTTCGCACATTTTCCCAAGTATTTTCTTTAGCCAGATTGCTGAAAACATGACACACAACAATAGGTTCCTTCGGTCAAGTTTAATAATAATTCCAATTAGCATAATTTTGCAACCCAGTGAAATAGTTTCATGGAGTAGAATATTTTCCAGAAACAAAACGTGAACACAATATTTTGCCTATTTTCCATAAATTTGAAAAGTAAACAGGATGTAAAAGACATGTACAAACCTCATCAATTTCACCTAAAATCCAAAGAACAGACGATAAAACAAGGTATCTATCTCATGGCAATTGCTGTCCATTGTCGAAACACTTATCTCGTGCAGTTTGTCAATGCAATACAATTCTCATTTCTGTAAAATTGGTAGTGTGTAAAAAACAAAACATAAAAACAGTTACTCAGAAAACTGTCGTTCATTTTTTAAGCTTTTTAAGCATCTCTACTTCCTTGCTCGATTCATGAGGAACCCAATGTTTTTTCGTTTATAACTTAACCTTAGCGACGACGTAAAAAGGCTTGACCAACTGTGTATATTTGCAGTTGAAAAAGTTTTTCGCATAATCTGTAAAATGTCGCATATGTTACATATTATTCATTATATTTCATTTCATATTACTGTAGGTTGGCATTTTAAATACATAATGAAAAAAAATGGCCAAGGCACTACTCAAATGGAATTTGAAATTGAAACCCGTAATAGGTGTTATTGCGGTCCACTTGGTACTAGTACTAGTTGAATATGGAATCTGGGAAGAAACATGATAATCTCATATTCAGTTGAGCATACTATACATTCATGCATTGTTCCTAAGGGACTTGCAAAATCCTCCTACAAATCGAACATCATCGGAATCGGGATGGAGTATCACATTTTTCTTTGGAGCATATTCACATTTCGCATTTAAACTTGAAACAGTGTATTTTCAACAGAGGTATTATTATTAAAAACAATAAAACAGTAGCAGAAAATATAGATATGCCTAATTTAAATATTTGATCCCAGTAGTGTAGCAAGAGTAAAATTGTTAATAGTTACACCAGTTTCGTTAGAAAAGTTTACATTTTTAAATCTACTCAGACATATGTAGGTATTATAGCAAGTTTGTATGCAGGTTAGGTGCCTTAATCTTTTATCTACAAAACAACTAAATTCTACGTATATAAATGCATATAAGCATAAACATTAATTACTTAAGGTTAGTAAATAATATTCACATAGTGTCATATTGCGTGCTAGTACTAGTTTATATACGTATTTTAAAATTTAAAAGTACATAAGTTTATAATACATACATACATCGAAAGCTTAACATTAAATGAGAAGAAATATAATATTATATAGGAATACATGTAGGTATGTAAAATAACACGTACTGATATAGCTGACGCGCTCCCTACTGAAAGTTGAAAGTGTTTTTTTACATGGATGGGTGATGCGATGCAAAGTAAAAACGAGTCTGTCGTGCAGGTGCAAACAAGACGTAATATCGACTGCGTCCATCCGTTAGACTTGAAAAGTAAAGAATAATCAGTTTTGGTCTCTGGTGGTAGTGATACTGAATCAGTATTACTGATGATGTAGTCGAAGAGTTGACGAGCTACTACCGCAAACTTTTATAACAACCAACAAATAACATGAGTGAATTTCATTACATTAGCAACACGTTGAACAGCAGCGTCTCTCAGCTGTTTGCTGTTCAAAAAGTAGGTCATATGTGCGTGTTGTTTGTTGTGTAGTTTGTTATGTACATTGCAACTAAAAAGTTCTACTTTTTCATTATTATGTGTTACTCGGTATGCTCTGTTGCTATGCCAGGATGATTGTGATAGTGATGGATGATAGTTGAAGGCTTTTATCTTCTACCACCTCATTTTTACCTTCTACCGCACTACCCTGGATGGTTATTATGTATGTTCATATGACAACGGTTACAGACGAATACTAGACAAAGGCAAAACTGCGTATTATTTATATGGTTTACCTAAGTATAATGGTGTTAGATATTGTACCATTGCAACTGCACTGTATTATTATTATTATTATTACATCACATCACAACAATGCAATGTAAAGTTAGGGTTAGGGTTACATTTAAATAGAAGGACAGTCATACCCTTTCTAACACACACCAAACCAGCCTGGTTGCAAGCATTATCATGTCACTATTTGGGTGGATCAAGAACTAACAGCTAATTGTTGCTTTTCAGCCGCTTTATGTATTCTACATTATAAATATATTGTCCCAATGTTGAAAGAAGCAAAACTGTTAATATCAATATCAGCTTAATATAAAAAATTTAAAAAATACATTACTGATTTTTTCTCCACGAAATGCAACTAAACTGACAGATCTTTTGCGATCACAATACAAAATATGCATG
>JAHZNC010001313.1:0-27893 GCA_027744095.1 Zhuqinia jingwanae
TAGCAGCTTGTTTGACTATAGTATTAACTTGGCGCTCATTTACACAAAAAAGACATCCAAAATCCGAAAGCAAAGTAGATAGTTAGGTATGCGCATTATCTTACAAAACGGCTAGTAAGAGTGCAGTAGTTGTAGTTGTTGTAGTCGAGAGTAGTATCTTGTACTTGATATCAAGCTCAGCTTAAAAAAACTATCCAGGACTTAGCGTTTGCTTGGCTTGTTGCCAAAAAGGATTTCTCTAAAAGTCTCATGAAACTATAAAATGAAAAACAAAGCAGAATGTTGTTTCTGACCATGTTTTTTTTTAGGTGAAAGCAGTACTTCTCTTATATATTACCTATGTTGGTTAACAATGTTTGTTGAAGCAACTCTTTTTATAAGGTTCAGGGTAAAAAAAAATCAACATAGGTAATTACTGGAAAATACGTGGGTACATGTTAGAAATTTTAAAGATACCTATTATAACATCCAGGAATCTAGCTTGTACCTCTAATCTAGAAAATGTGATACTGGGAATTCTTGGCATGTATTAGCTACAATATTGCTAAATATACCATAAATTTATATGCACATGCTATATATATATGTATAACATATAACATGTTTTATAAATAAATAATAACCGCAATACTATCGTTCATAGAATTTTAAGCCGTTTTTACAAAAAAAAATACTTTTTCGCCAAAATAAATACTAATCTTGTATTATTTTCTACTAGCAAAACAATAAAAAAAAATTTAATGTATGTTGTGAGTTTTGCAAATGTTTTCATTTCCAATGTACATTTCTATGTATTATGTATACTAAAAAAATATATGTACTGTTAACTTTTTATATATTTTGTAATGCATTTATAATGTTAACAATGACTAATCATCAATGTTTCGCACTAACTATATAAATTTTGTGTATAAATTACCTGTTCTTCTAACATTTTACAACACTGCCACTATTACTACCTTAAGTTTAACTACTGTTTCTATTCTAATAATAATATGTGCCTTACAAACTGTTGTATATGCCGCGCTATTTAATACATTAATTTAATCGTAATGTCATGTTGACAAAAAATGTGAAACATTTCTGTTTGATTTCCACAGGGAGCTACGAAACTTACCAAGGACGATATCGAACGGGTGTTTGCACTCTACGATCGAGTAAGTAAAAATATTTTAGCTAGATCAAGAACAATCAAGTTATTTTAACTAAAATTAGTTCATATGATTAGAAAACAAATAATAATAATTATAAAGTTTGTAATCATGTAATTTTTTAAATTGTTTATTGTGCAGGATAACAATGGAACTATAGAGAACGAAGAGCTCAGAGGCTTCCTAAAGGACCTTTTGGAACTGGCCAAACGGGTAAGATGGTTAATTATTTCATTAAAGTTCGTTAAAAATTACCTTGGATATAAAATAAGTAAAAAGTTTATTATCCTACAAATATAATATGTCCACCACATACATTATTATAATTATAACCCATTGTTTGAAGAAAACGAAGCTTTACCCCTTCAACTGATCTGTAGTTGCGTATACTTCAGGATTTTCCACCTAATTTTTCACGTGTCATCCAAGATAAGCAGCATATTACTCCGTTGATGCTTCTTTATATATATGCGTCTTCTTTATTGCAGCTTTCTTGTCATCATATAAATTAGCCCAAGAGAGAGAAAACACATGTGCGTAGGCGTCTACATAATGCGGGTAGGGTTAGACGAATAGGTGTGAGGTGGAATAAACTAATTCGGCAATAAAAATGAGCTTCTGACTTTTGACACCAAAACATTTTTCTTGACATACTTTCCCCCCTCTCATGTTTGAATCACTATTATACACACTACACAACAACACACATAAAAACAAACAATTTTAAACGAAGGAAATAGTAGATTGCTTCGATACGATACATAAAACAACATCCGTCAGAGAAGAGCACAAGGAACATCCTAAAGTGAAAGTGCAATATCTTCTACTATCACCACCTCCACCACCATCCAATTTTCAGCAAAATGAGCTTCCAAATAAACTAGCTTTTCACGGGTCGTAGGTATCTTATTATAGGAACGGTACCAAGTACAAAGCACCAAGTTGATTCGCTGCCTCGTTTCTCTTCAAACCAGGAAGAAAAAGGATGCAAAGATCTCTTGGCTTGAGTCTTTTCACCTTTTTCACAGTTCATTTCCTGTGGCATGCTACTGTTTCTTCTTATTCTTCTTTTGACAAAAAAAACTTTACTTGTGGGAGTTGAATTCTCGACTAGTATATATTTCAATACCTCCAATTTTCTGACATGCAAAAATATAATAATAGAAAATAATAGCAACATTGGAGTAAAGTACAATAGTCATATAATATGAGTTTAGTATAAGCCCAGATGCTTTTGGTTGGAAATTCCTGATCTGATAGAATAAAATGGAAACAATCTCTGTGTGATCTTAGTGTACATACATACATTGCATGTTATGGTTTTACAGAAATTGGCACAAAATAGCATATTATTATTATACAAAAGAACTGCCGATATCATACCACCAGGCCAAAGCCGATGTGGGTTTGTAGGTATACTTTATGATATAGGGATTTAAATATTATGTATTATTTTCCTTGTAGGCGAGCATGTTGCTGCTCAAGTTAGTACAATAGAAAAGCTTCATGGCAAAAGTGAAGCTTTACTTTTTTTCCCAAAGAAGAAAACTTTTCTCAAAGTCAACCTCGTCCAAAAAGCTCAGCTCACTTAGCCTACATAATATAGAAACCCAACTCACAGAATAAAAAATAAAGAGTTTCGGTTGTAGCTGTATTTTCGCGAATAATAGCCCATCTCTCTAAATGGTAGAGAACTAAAAAGTATAGTGAGGGGAATTTGAAATTTTTCCAGTTCTCTAATTCTTCTAACCGTTCACCAACGGCGTATCGATTAGCATATTTCCATCGTTACAAAGGTTCATAAGTTATCAGTAGCATCTTATAAATTATTTGAAGATTATTTAGTCAACCACGTATAGATACAACCAAGTACCTGATACTGATAAGTATTCATGTAAAGCAGTTAGCAATTTTCAACTTTTACTGATCAAACAACTTTTTACCAAACAATATTTTAGTTTTCTGACTTTTTAGCTTTTTTCTACCTTTTCTCTTCTTTGTGCCACTTTATAAGTTTCAGTTCCCCTTTTTATGTGAGTTGCTAAATTTCGCGAATATTGGGTCCAACTTCACCCAGATCGCTCAGAACAGCTATTATATATATTTTTACCACCATCACTGAACAATGGCGATCAGTCGGAGATTTTTTTTGGAAAACGATGATAGCCTTCAGTTTACTCCATTGCGAACACAAGCACGATGTAGATGTAACCTTGCTTTCACTTTTATTTACTCAAGGATGGATGAGCCAATATGTGAACCAAAAAATCATATAACTGATACTATGCACTCGTATGATTTCCTTTGTTATGACCGCCCCAACTGCTTGCAGTTTGATAGCAGAATAAGAATATGACTTCTCCGCGACTTTTTTTTTGGGGAAGGATTGAGGCAGCAATAAAAAAAAATATATATACACAATATAAATTGCATTTTTATTTGTTCAGCATACAATACACAAACAAGACGAGAAAGGCTATTTATTAGAGAGCGAGAGAGCATCAAAAAAATACTGGTGAAAAATGATAGTAGAAGCCGACTAGACACACACGTATACTACGTCCTACTCAAACGAAGAAGAGAAAAAATATATAACTGCAAGTCAACTCACATATTTTTTCCAAGTTAACAAAATGTGATTTATATTTTACTCGCAACCTTTTACATACCTACATATTTATATAAAAATCCTGTCCTTTTTTTCTTCTACTTGTACTTCTTCTTCTTCGTGGAATACACCAACTTAGCTCAGTGTAGTCAACAGAGCGTAAAATCCTGGGAAAGATGATTTTTTTTCCTTTCAGTTTAAGAGAAAAAGTGATATCACTTCAGCAAGCAAATAAAACATATTATATACCTACCTCTAGCTTGTAGTATATATTTTTTATATACCTTAATACTTTACCTTTACCGTTCTCCAAAAAAAAATGTACGGATGCAAGCATGCATGAAAAGTAGACTCGACTCTCCTTTCTTTTCATTTCTTTCAAATAAAAATATGGTTGCTGCCATTTTTTCCCTTTGATGGAAAATTAGATTTGTACATATACATAGATACCTATTTATATACATACATACACACACCTGTGCTCTCATTTTCATGTATGTATAGATAGAGAGGTGCAGATGTGGAATTACAATAACAACAATACAATGTACACACTAGAAAAGAAGAAGAAGCAAAACAAGAGAGAGAGAGAGAAAAAGAATAGAGCTGGGCTCTTTTTAACTTGTGTAGTATTTACAGATTACACATCACAAAGCAGATGTATACACACACACACACGTAGCATCATCATAAGGGTCTGTTGGTGAAAGTGAAACAAAAAAGTTTTGTTTTACCAGTATTATTTTTTTACCATTCGGTTAGTTTTTGTTGTTAGAAATCCCTTACATGTAAGGGTGTTTGTGTATGTGTGTATTTATTATTGTTTATCATATGGATAGACAAAAAATATATAGGGAAGGAAAAATGTGTAGTATGGAGGGGAAAAAACGTTTACGACATGATAGTATTTTGTTGCAATCTCCTCTACTGCTTTTAGTATTTTCACTGTCGGTGGCACGACTGATTCTTAACATCCGGTACCAGTTTAACTTTATGTATATTTTTTTTTATTATACGATTTTTTTCTTCTATATATAAATCTATAGGACTATGACGCACAGGACTTGGCAGAATTTGAAGATACGATTCTCCAAGGATGTGATTTTAACCGGGATGGAAAAATCAACAAGAAGGAACTCACCATGATACTCCTCGCTCTCTCCAAGTCAAGTCCAGACGCGTAGACAAGTAAAAGGAGCTAGAAGGGAATCCTCATCGAAAGAAGAATAAAAAAAATGCATACATACTACATACAAAATTGTTTAAGGGACAAAAAAAAATGTAAGTACCACCAAAAAAAATATATATACACACCATAGAATATTATGGAAAAAAAGCCGTCATGGTGAAAGTGTTGTTTGTTATGTACTGCTGATAAACAAAAAAACGTTACGTGCATGTTACATAAATAAAAAATATTATACGAACTATATAATAATTGACCAGAAAATTTCAACTTAACTAATGAAAGAAGAAAAGAGAAGAAAAAAATATATTGAAATATCATTATATCAAATCATCATCGTCATCATCATATTATTATTAATAATAAGAATGGAAAAAAGGTATAATATATAGAGAGATAAAAAAATGGAAAAGAGAATAATAATAACAAAAAGAAAATTTGTGTGCTTATAAGAAAGAAAATAAAAACAATCTCTTTGTTATATATGTATATTTAAAAAAATGTTGATCTTGATAGGAAAATTTGATGATTTTTGCTTGCACACAAATAAAAAAAGAAAATGTGAGTCAGGACACTTGTTGTTGTTAAAAAAATTTAAAGTATCTTCTGCCGTCAGGATTATATAAAGTCAAAAAAAAATTATGAATGAATAATAATAATAATATTTATTATTGTTGTTGTTGGTATGTAAAAAAAACAAGGCGCTATAATACAGAANTGTTGTTGGTATGTAAAAAAACAAGGCGCTATAATACAGAAACATTGCATTATTATTATTGTGCGGCGAATTTTGAAGCTAAAAAATGTATTTCAAAATCAGTTATATTTAATAACGCTAAACTTGAAGGCGTCGTCAGTTGGTTTTTTATAAAAATAACAGCAACAAATAACAACAACAATTTCAGTGACAGTAAAGCCAATACAATGCCAACCAGTCCAGGGTTATTAATTATAATATTGATTTCATTTGTACAATACATTTTTTTATTAGCTGATATATTTGCTATTTGCTATAAAGAAAAAAATTATATATAAAATCGCAATTTGCGCTCTCATTCTCTTTTTTGAACAAAATTAATATATAGTGGCAAAAAAAAAAATTTATTCACACCTTTCACCACAAAAAAATATCTTGTAATTAATATCCTGTTTGAGAAAAAAAATGATGCCACATTTATTAACCTACTCTCATTATCCATTCTACTATATACTCTACATAAACCACTACTACTACAACAACAGACCATACTAATAACAACCAATACATTTTTTTTGCTTGAAATAAAAACTAACAATAAGAAGACTTTCAAATTTGCTTAAAAAATTATTAAATAATAAATAACATGTTCGTATATTATAGTGCTTCTTGATACGTTTTTACCTTTAAAAAAACTCGTTCATTTTAGACAGATTGTTGTATGATTATTATAATGTATGATTATTTTTATGAGTGAAACAATTTATTATATAATATGCATATAAATAAATGGCCAAAAAAATATATAACTTGTAGAGCTCAAGGAAAACTTGATTCTTATATAACATGTTGTGTTTTTATTAGTTGCATATAAATATCTTTCATTCAAATAATTCATATTTTGATTCTTTCTAAAAAAAATGAATGACTAGAATATTTTGTATTAAAATTTATTTGTGTGGGAGTTAAAGAGTATATAATATGATATATTATTAACATGCATAAATAATATTAAAAATTGCACATTTTTGTGTAAATATATTTGAAAGTTTTTAAAAAATGCACAAGCTATTACTTAAATATTGCAAGGCATAAAAAAATTACATACCTACATACTACATACCTACATACCTCATAATATGCTCATTCTTCAAATCATATGAATATATACCATTTATTTCGTTGCCATACTCAAGGAGCTCTTTGTGTACTCAATACAACGCAGAAATGTAACATGGTATACACAAACACATTAAGCTTTCCTTTTATCTATATATTATTATTATTGAAAACAGCACTGATTAGCATCCAATTTCAAGAAAAAAATTATAAAACACCAAAAAATACATTCAGTAAAATTTGATTGAGTCGGTCTAAATTCATCATCAGATTTACATAAATACATGGTACTATTGTGTATTTTAAAAAAATGGATGTTTTTAAATCATCATTTTATTAATTCTAATTTTTTTTTAAACGGTCCACAAAGCGGAAAAGACATACAAGTCAATTGATCAGTATAAAATTAAATTATTATGTATCTATGTATGTATTATCATTGCTACGTATTTATATACATAATTACTATGTAACATATGTAAATAATTACCTACGTATCATACAACAGTAGTATTAGTATACGTTTAAAAATTATTGGATCTTTCTTGTGATCTGTGATTCGTCATCATGAGTTTATAATAATTGTGATTTCTGTTTTATCATCTATAAAATTGATGGCTAAATCAGCGTTTAAAAAAGTAATATCTGATATAATTTAAATGATGCTAAACAGTGCTATAATAATATGGTGTGGTAAAGGAGTCTCTTATTTATGTTCAGATTAATTAGTGATTGCTTCAATTTCACCTACAAATTTTTAAAAATTCCATTTCGCTTAAGTTTTATTTCTTCGGGCGTCTTAATGCTTTATATTTCAACTTAGAGTTCATAGCATATTATATGCGTGAAACGGAGTAAAAGCGATAAAAAATCATTATCTCTTTTTTTAAATACAGATTAGTAAACAAACTCATCATCATTTTAATGCTACCACTGCTGTAACTACTTCACTATTTCATGTACTCAAGTTCCTGACGTGAAAAATACAACTTCCTTAACATTATCATAGAGCCCCGTTTTTTGATGAGATTCAACACAAAAACACATAAACACTCGTTAAATGTTGAACAAATTTTTTTTTAAAGAGTCGTTTCTTCCTCATAAAATTCCATAATATGACATAAAAATGTACTTGATTTTTTCTTATGCAAAATTCACATTTTTATGATGTATGTAGTAAAAAAAATTAAAGAAACTATACAACAGTATAAAAAAGCACACTTTTTGCCTTGCTCACTAAAAAATACAGAATGATAGTAAAAGTATGGAAAAAATGATGTCTAAATACTAATACATGTAATACTACTAAATAAATGCATACATATAGAGTGCACTTCCAAATTCTAAATACATACCTACACACATTATACCTATTTACCTTGACAGGACAATTGATCTGTTGGGATGCTGCTGATTATAAGAAAACATGCATACATACCTACCCACATACTATAATTCATTGTTTCATTTACTTTCACCATCTTGCTAGATTTTTGTCACGAAACAGAGTCAAGATGTAATAATATTAGACACGCACTCTCTGCTGCACTACTACTGCTACTATGTATATAAATTCCAGGTTTCATGAAAACGAGAGGATTAGTAGTTTTTTTTTCTCTTTGGAAAAAAAAATAATTCTGATCCAACCAAAGAAACGTATGTAACTTTTGTACATGGTTTTTCAAACAAAAAAAAGCCACCAAGAGAGTGAGAGCAAATTCCTTTTTATTTAAATTTTAACAAAAAAAAACAGAATATTATTAACAGATTGGCTGTCAGTTTTTTTTATTATAGGAACGATTCAACATTTACACAGAGTCTGTTGAAATGTTGTTTCATTTTTTATAAATTATAAAATGGATTCCGTTATATTTTTATTATAAAATTTAATAAAACACTCTGCTACTGCTTGCAAGAGTGCATTTTATAGATGTTCTCATATAATTACATAAATAAATGTACGGTGTTGTGAAACAATCTACACACACAAACAAAACGTTAAGCATTCTTATTATCATTATAAATGAAGTTGTATGTAAGTTGGGAAAATGCTCTGAAATCTAAATTTAAGAGATAAGTAAATAAACTATAATGAAAAAAAAATTGTTGAAAACTATTATCCACAATGTTTTAATATGTAAGTAAGAATGATGTTAAATAAAACGATCTTATTTACTTAAAAAATTATTCATTTTTTACTACAAAACCGGATTTGTCGAAGACTTTCTTTCTTTTTATTTCTTTTTCGGAATGCATATTTTTCCCCCCATAAAGGACAAATTTTTTCTTTTGCAAGAAAGTTCTGTGACACAAAGTCCGCTTGAAAATTTTCGGCGTGAAGTGTACTTCAAACTGCTGCTACTACTCTTATTTCTTAGTCTCGCTGCTATTTTTTCTTCTTCTTCTTCAATTTGTTCCTTCCAAATTGAAACAATTTGTCTGTTCTTCTCAATCCAAAAACCGTCCTCTACTCTTCAGTCTGGTTTATATATTTACTCAAAAGAAATTATGGTTTTTGTTGGGAAGGGAAGGACTATTGGTAAACCGTTACCCTTACTGATCAGTGAAGCGATGAGAAGTGACATGATGGATGTTACCTGGTGCGATGTTACCGTGCGCCAACACACATACAATTCCCCTGCTGTGCTACATATACTCCACACACACGTTTTCCATTTTACTGCTCCAAAAAAATATTTTCTTCTTCTTTTTATTTCCTCTTTCACTTTCTCTCCCGCATTCTATTCCAAGCTCGTTTCTTCATTCGTTTCTCCTTCATGGAGTTCCCACTCCAGTCAAAATTTGTGATTCATGGCATGGCATGGCAGCAAAAAAGAGAAGATGAAAACCACATACCAACACCACCACTGTTACCAGGAATCATATGCATAGTAATCATCCTTTACTACATAAATCTACTTTCAAAGGTGTGGTTCGTCCGACCGTGGTTCTAAAAGAAAAAAGAGAAGACGAAATGAAACCCTTTTCGAGTACGCTTTCTTTTTAGCTAAAAAGTATAAGCATATTATTATACCGAGATACATTTTATATACATAGTTACATACAAAGAATTAGAGTGCATGTACAATATACCTTTTAAATGGTATAGAGTGATGTGCTGGGTAGGTATACATGTTGGTGTTACATATTATGTATGTATATAATATGTTATCATGCTGTGCTCGGATTTGAATGCAAATATTTGAGTTTGAGTTTCGTGAAAACAAATGAGTTTTCACGAAATCTAAATAAAAAGAGTGTCACTGCAAAAATATGCATTAGGATGGTGTATACGTATGCATTGTATTATCATAAAAGCATAACAATTTTCCATAATCCTATTTTTTACAATGCTTCTTTTGTTTTGTTCTCTGTCATCTATACAGAGTTAAATATACAATGCAGTTAGCAAAAAAAACTAGATAAAAAAGCAGTGTTGTTTGTTATGATATGAGATAAATGGAAGTGACAATGAAAGTAATACACAGTGATTTCAAAAGAATTCAATCATATTAACTCGGATTACAATATACAGCTATTGTTATCAAAACAAAACTATGTATGCATATTTTTTTTTGTGGTAATGTAACTGATATGCATACACCCAGTATATTACTCGACCAACAACCTACGAGATCCTCATACCTCGTATTATATACGAGTCGTATATCCAAAATTTGTTGTAAAGATACTTTGAGATTTGAAATAAGTAAATTGGCTTTATTCAGAACAAAAAAAAGTTTTCAATGTTACACAATGTTACAATAGTTATTATTATTAACATAGAATATATGATGTTATACAAGTTATTATATTATTTTATAAAATTTTAATGCTGAAGGATGTGCTCATCATATTTCACAGATTCGCAATAGAAGAAACGTGTCATATTACAAGCTTTAATGTTTCGCTACTTCGTAAAATCATGATTGGTCCGCCGCAGTTGTGTCATCATCGACAGTTAGAATCTTTTGTGGCCATTACTCAGTAGAAAAAAAATGGTATAAAGAGATAATTTGGGGGAAAACGCTGTCCTCACATGTATCAACATCAACCACATCTACAATCTACATAACATGTGTATATGCAACTACACATCAGGTAGCATATACCTTTCCGTTTTGTTTTATACCTTCTCCGGATCCCAGCCCGTCAGTTTACTTATCCGATTACCACAATTCAACAAACATTTCCTCACATGCTCTTGACACATATGTAGATCCCTTAATGGAGGCATCAAATGACGTTCCAGAAGGGCTATATTTTCCAACAAAACTCCCATTCCATTACTCTCATCCCCCTTCTCCATGAAATCCAAGGCTTTCTTGTATTTTGATTCCGATTCCTGCAGGGATTTGAGACATTTCAAGATATTCACTGGTTTTGTGCACCGCCCGCATTTAAAGAGAATGCCCATGTTCTCGTCCATTTGACAAATGTACGCCCCACAGTGCTCACATCGAAAGCGGACAGTCTTATTTGTCAGTTTATCAAAAGTCGCCCAGTCTTGGACACAAGGGATGCAGTCACACTCAAAAAAGAATTGTTCCCATAAAGTGCGCTGTCTTTCCGCCTTGCTGGTCGTTGTGAAGCAGGGTCCATAGTTTTCAGTGATTTCCTCTCCGGGACGGATTGAGCGTACGACACGTGCAACAACCGTGTCATTGATGAAGTAACTGTCAAAAATATCAAAACGTTAATATGTTTATTTTTATCTGTATATTTATTTTCCCTTGTGTTTATTAACGGTAAACTATACGCTTATTTATTTATACGCGTATTTATACGCTTATGAAATATAAATGTTTTTTCACATGTTGTGTCGCAGTAAACCTTGAGCATTCCCTTCATAAATGCTTAAATCGCATCATGGCCACCAAAACCTGTAAAAACCCTTTTGAGATCATATACTTAAGCCTCTTCCTCTTTAATCTTCTTCTTTTCACTTTTGTGAAGCGAACTATTTTGTGGATACTATTTTCACGTCAAAATACGATATAATGCCTTATATGGTTCTTTCTATGCTATCTCTTTATGAGAATTTTAAAAATAGCATTTTACATCAAAATTCTTGCTCATAAATACAAAATAAATATGTAACATTCTAACGCCGATTTGGATTTTGTAAACGTTGTTAACCTCAGTGGCAAATTAAGGTCAATTGTGGTGGGATAATTAGGTATATTCACACAGACGTCATTGGTTCCAGTGTCATTGGCCTTTCATGTTTTTTGTGTTTGATTTTGAAAAATGCAACGCAAGATATTTTCCATCCGGACCTTAATGCACAAATATGAGTTAAAAAATAGCATTTTACATCAAAATTCTTGCTCATAAATACAAAATAAATATGTAACATTCTAACGCCGATTTGGATTTTGTAAACGTTGTTCACGTCAGTGGCAAATTAAGGTCATGAATTAGGTATATTCACACAGACGTCATTAGTTCCAGGGTTATTGGCCTTTCATGTTTTTTGTGTTTGATTTTGAAAAATGCAACGCAAGATATTTTCCATCCGGACCTTAATGCACAAATATGAGTTAAAAAGAGTGTCCTTAATTCTAATTCATTATCTCCCATAATTTAAAGTAGTACAAACGCGTTGCATACAATACATACCCATGACGCTTCTTATCTAAGTAAAATGAGAGAAAAAAAGATTATTTTGATACCAAAATTTTCCATCTAATTACAGGAAGCTTTTATTTTTTTATAAGATACATGTATGTATATCTAAGCTGATAATGAGATGAAATGCTCGTAAATTAAAAAAAAATGGTAAATGGAAGGGAGATAAAAAAAGTGATTACTTTTCCTTTATAGCTTCAATCCTTTCAATTCTAAAGGAATCTTATGGAAGTTTATACGGTATAATGCAAGTAAAAAAATAATTAAAGTTCTTATATTCTCGATTACACGCATAAGTTACTTTTCAAGCTTTTATTTGAAAATGCATTCTATATACATTATGTACATATACGAAAAACAACTACAAAGTGATTTCTTTTTGTATATTTTTGTTCATCCAAGCGTATGTAGGCATGTATGTATATTTTATGTCTCTTATGATTTCACTTTTCTTCTAGTTTGGTGGACCATCAGCTATAATTACCGTGTGAAATGTTCGTTGTGACGTGGCAAGATCAATTGTAACTTTTAGTGCACAATGTATACATTCTCACATAATATACTATACTGCGTAATATTTATGACTAGTATACTATTGCACAAAAGTATCCCAAAAAAATGTACACCGGTAAGTAAACATTATTTCTACATTTTTTCACAACGACAACCTTGGTTAAGCCTAAAAGAGAGTTTTAATGATACCGACTTGCCGGGAAACTATGTGCGGTCTCTCGTGATAATGATTCCCGAAGTTTTTCTAATTCATCTTGCCACCATCCATGAACTTCTTATTTCTTTCTAGACCGGTTTCTAATTTTCTTTTTTGCCAAAAGAAGCTTACACGTGCGGATCCCTTAAATAATGAAGACATTCTCATTTTCTACCAAAACCGAAACCATTTTCTTTTTCTTAAGAAATACGAAAAGAATACACACACACACTCTCTCTCTCACACACACTCACATACAATATATCATATTATCAAAGACAATACATTTCATTTTTCCCAAAAAAGCTTTTAATCCCTGTCTGTTGCTTTTCTTTTCTTTCTCCTTTGTATGGCTTCCTATCATCCTTATATAAAATTACCCACTTTTATTAGGTATACATGTGTATACTTAATTCATGAATTATAGCACACAAACAAACACACGCCAGATGCTGCATTGCATAATGTATAAAAAGTTATATATATTTTTTTGCTGTCATATCATGTCTTCATTTTTGAATTACTGCCATATAGTCATACATACAGCAAGAAAAGGAGAGGAAAATACAACATTGCACAAGCTACGCATTGGGAGTAAACACCGTCACTTTTTAAAATGGTCATAATAAGCGCACAAGCATCAAGTTCCCTTTTTCCTCTATTCTCTCTATCCACAGCGCCAAGTAAAGTGGTTGAGCCTCGACGATCCAAGACAGCAGCTTTCACTTTAACAATAGGAAACATTACTTGAGCAGCATCAGCATTAGCAGAAGCGGTAGTACTACCACCGCTTGTTGTTGTTGTGCTTGAGTATTTTTTTCTAAATGTACCTAAACAAAAGTGTATATTGTATGCACTTGGGCTTATATACTATTTTTATTTATAGTACAATGGAGAGGAAGAATCCTATTTTCTTTTCCATTTCAACGGAAAAAAAGGGCTCGTCATCTAGAACTACAATACATTTGTACATGCATATATACATCCATCCAAAGAAGGAAGAAAAAAAACAGGCTACTTGAAAACAACAAGATGAGATGGTACTATAGTAGTTGGTCGCGGAGAATCCACAATTCACACAACACATGATGCTGATGTTGTAATGCAAGCGGACTGATCATCAAGATCTCTTTTTTCTTTCAAAAGACGGAAATTACATCCTATATTCACTTGCACACACACACATACACACACGCCATATCATCAGCGTGAAGTATATAGTGCAACACTGCTCGGTGTGTACTTAACTTTTTTTTCCTCCTTAAAATCCATATGGGACCCAAGAAGACCATAAGACGAGAAGCGCAGAGAACATCAGTAGCCCAGCTATTCTGGTAAGTTATACAATTAGAGAGAAAGATTCCATTTATTTTTCTACACATCGTATATATAAATATATACACATAGTTATAGATAACTAGAGAGAAATAGAGAGAGAAAAAAACTTCTAGTTCGCATTCATTGAACACACACACACAGCAATCCAAACAATACATACCTATTTTTTTGGTATGTATATCTGTATTATGTATATATTTTTTGTGCATGGAAGCATGCATAGAAATGGAGCCAGAATTTTTTTTGTATCTCTTCGTAATTCGTAGTACTTTGTTGATTTCTCTCTGTTTGCCAAGTATATTTTTTTATCAAGAAAATGTAAACAGAAAAAAATATAGGCATTCGTACACACACACACACACACAAAAACAGCCAAAAAACTGTTATTATTACAATTACAGCTGCTGCTGCTGCTACTAGAAAAAAAAAGTTTGGTGCATAATTCCAGAAGAAAATAAAACAGACGAAGAGGACCATCGTATCCTTTCATAGTTATTTCAGTTACCAAATTTTGTTACAAGTGTCAATGGAAAAGATATACAGGGAATGACAAAAACAAGTTTACTGGAATTGGGGAGCAGAACAGATCAAACTAAGCTGCATGATGATGATCATCATCATGTCCTCATCATTCGTGTGTCATGCTAAATGCACTTTATATACATACCTACCCGCAAGTAATAAAATGTAATTTTTCCTTCAACACCAAAAAAAAATTGGATAAAAAAAGGAAATTGAGTATCTTTTCCCCACTCATCTATATTATTATTATATACACAGTGGGCACGTGGAAAAAAGTTTTCTAGAATTGTCCAAAGAAACTTTTATTCCCACTTAACATTTCCTGTTTCATTCCCAGATATCTCTATATTATTATGTATCTACTACTAGAGAATGTTGTTGGTTTTGTGATACGTATGTATTTATGTATGTATCATCATCATAATGCCATGGTCAATTTCAGTTTCTCTTTTCAGAGTCGCATAATGGAAGTGCTGGGAGAGCGAGAGTATACTTTTCTCATTGTTGGTTTTACATATCTTTCGGGATTAAAAAAAAACTTTTGGTACTCGAGACGAGAACGCAGAGTTTAGAAATCATCTTTGTGTGTGTGTGTGTGTGTATCATTTTTTTATAAGAAAAAAGGACAAAAAAGGGGTTCAACTAAAAACTCAAAACCAACAGCGCGGATTTCGTCGAGCACATCTTTTTTTTGCACACAAAAACAAATCTTATCATATTGAACCAAACATCATGTAATAGGGATACAGCTGCATAATGTACCTTCTTTTCTTTTTTAAATCCTAACATTTTTTTCTAACAATAACAGCTATACAACTATACAAGGGACAGTTTTTTTTCTGGTGAAATCCTTTAACCGTAATGGGCTTAGAGATTCTTTTGAGGAAATGTCTACTGCCATTCATATAAAGTGAATGGGTATCTTGATTCTTGTTGAAAAGTGCATGGGCTATAAGAGTATTTATATTGGAGACAATGAGCAAATACAAAAGAGAATTTTGTGTGAAATCACCCCGAAAAGGAAAAGAAAGATGAAGCAGAGAGAGATGGGAGAAAAGCTCAAAAGGAAATGCGACTGTGTACACACAATAAAATCCATTTCCGATAATTTTATGGGACTCTTTCTAGACACTGCTGCGCACATGATATAGGTACATATATTGTACATAATACCTACAAAAACCTATACGTAAATATGTAGTCCATGTACCCACATCTATACTTTATGATAATACCTAATAATAATATTCCCTTCACATCACGAATGCAACAATGTAGTGTGATATCCCAGAGTGTAGACACACATACTTTCCAAATATTGTTATTTCAGTTTGCTCAAGAAGTAGATCCGGATAATAGATACAGTCAACCATCTTTCCGTGCTCGTTTTCAATTTCCACTACCAACTTCCAATCAAATTGTTATGGCATTTCAGCTACTTCTATGCTGCGTGCTATATATGATAACTCTCTCCCTCTCCCCCTCTTTCTCTCTCTCCAAAGCTACTTGCATTTATGATGATATGTGTCGCATGTCGTATTTATTTATTTTTCAAACGAGAATTGTTTTCTCAAGACAAGCTGTTTTTGCATAGATTAACTTAAATTTGCCTAAATTCCAAATTGTTATACGCAGTGTATGCACAAGGAGAAGTAATAAAATCCATAAAATGACAAACTAATTGGACAAATATACTATTCAAATGCCATAGCAGATGAGTGGATACATACATAATAAAAAAAGTATATCACAAGGGAGAAAGTATGTTAGTTAACCCCGGAAAGTATGCATAGGTACCACCTATCCATGCATTGCATGTAGAGTAGAGTAGAGTTGGTTAACTGTTATGTAAAATTTAACAAGTTGCTGGATGAGTAGAAGAAGAAGAGTCGGGGACAAAGTGAGATTCAAAAAGTATTAAAAAGGAGCAACGATAATGTGATATCATGCACACCATGTAGTAAATGTATGTAGGTCGCTTAATATCTAAATGAATGGATATTGCGGTATGCTGTATATGGCACTAGTACTGCCACCAGTGCTGCTTCTCCCATGCCATAATAATGTATACCACCATCATTTGAATTTGAAGTAGTGTAGTGCAAAATACAAAAGTGAAAGTTTAGCAGAGCATGAACGAATTTTCTTGTTCAAGACTAGTGTACTATGAAAATGGTTTTTATAAGTAGGGTTTTAGAGCTGCAGTGAGAAAGTGTGTCTGTGTGTGTGTGTGGTGTGTGTGTGCGTGATGGGGGAAGTAATAAATGTATGCATACCGGACAATTGCGGGATTGCAAGAATGATTGAACAAGGCGAGCGTTGGGAAGAGACCACCCCCTAGTCCTATTGAGTTGTCCTTGCTAAGATCCGGGTCCCAACCCGAGGTCTCGTGAGTGTTGAACTGGAGAAATTGAAGGCAGCGATGCAGGACGAGGCCAATTTTTAGTGAGATTTCTCCAACTGTAAAATATTGGAAAATATATATGTGTATACAATGCATGGAGCAAGAAAAAAACATTTAATATCCAAAAACTGAACACTATACTCTTCTCCACACAGAGAAGTGATATAAGATATTTGTTTAACGAAAAAAATGTATTTTTTTCACTAACTTGACAATTTGGTACCTTCCATTATATGGGATATGTAGTCTGTATTTTTCAATAAATTCAAAAGGTATGCAACCATTAAGACTTGGTGAAAGTCCGCTTCAGCACCTCGTCGCTCAATGTGGGTTACCAACTGGAACAGGGCGGTGTGGTCGGTCTTGTATTCCTCCGTTTCTACACACAGTCACACAAACACAATTCAATAATGTAAATAACAAGATAGTAAACTATCTCTTGCAAAACCCTGTTTTATCAGAATAGACAATTAGCTGGCTTTGTTTTGACTACCTCCTGGCTTGCCATTATTTTGATTTCCTGGTGAAATTTTTCCCCCATTTTGGGTTGATGATGTGTCTGTTTTCTTCCTGGGAGCAATCAGATCATACCACTGGAGCACTTGCTTAGGGATCCAACTGATGATCATGATGAAAATAATGTTAACCATAAACCGAAGAATTTCCATGAAAATTTCGTTAATTACATAAAACCTTATTACTAGAAAACTACATAAAGCTTTTACAACAATAATAATAATACAGATATACACTGTTTGTGTGTTGGGAGATCAAATTTTGTAAAAGTGTGCCTGTTGGCGAAAATTTCCCATACAAAATTTGTTTCTACATTTTAGCCCCAGCTTTTTTCCCCATGTGAAAATGTAAACTACCGACCTGAGTGAGGATTCGTAGCGCCATGTAGCATATGACAGATATTCCAGCATGTTTCAAAGCCCCAAGGATCCCACATTCATATCGGTGATGCGTTTTCCATGCTTTCTCCAAACAAGCAGAAGAACAGTATGAGACATGAATGCACGACTTGCACATTACCGGGGATTCCAACCTTTTTTTTTAATAGGGAATAAATATAACAGATTTTATGCATCATCATCACAAAATTAAATATCCATTTTATTTCACAATTTTATCATCATCATCATCTTGCAGGCATATATGTAATATATACATTATGTAAGCACTATAATAAAGTTCTTAAAATAAATTTCACGGAAATGTGCGCTTTCACTTTTATATCTCGTTCACTTGGAATGCCAATCAATCGAAAATGGAATAAAGCCAGTAATATGTTATTGTTTAAGAGGAGCAGAATAATAATACTAGCATATGATGATGATGACGTCAAACTGCTATTGTTTTAGTTCACCACTTTTTTGTGTGTGTATTATTTAGCAAGGCAATTTTAATATCTCACGAATTTATAGCACTGCTGCGATTAAAATATTTTCTATTGTTTCTATTATCATCATGTATGGAATTACACTTTGCATCATATAGTATGCAGCAATGTAGTAGTAGTACCTATAATACAAAATGTGATTTTTGAGATGTCACTTTCTGCGCAATATATACATTAATTTATATAGATAGATGTAAACTTATACTACTACTACTCCTTTCCTAATGAAGATAAACTTTGAACTACAGGCCATAAATCATGATTCATGATATGAAGTGATCTATTGTGCTATATGTTCATAGGTATGTATGAAAAAATGTACGTTGTGCTATGAAAAGTGTAATCCTACATCTTAGGTAGGTAGTGTGTATATGTATATTACATACTCTCACACTCTCACACATACTGATTATGATTATGTATGGGAGTTTTGCATGACCGGAAAAGGAGCTGGCTTTGGGGTATACCATGAGAATGTGATGTGGTGTCGTCTGTTCACTGCTGCTGCTGCTGCTGCTGCTGCTGCTGCTGCTGCTGCTGCTTTCTGCTATTTCACAAAAGGATGTCAGTGTGTTTTTGTTGTTGGTAGTGCTGCTGAAAAGTTGTGGAACATAACAAGGAAAAGTAAAAGCTAAAAAGAAGTTACGACGCAACTTTTATATGTGTTACGACGCTAGTGGCATAAGTGGCAGGCAGTCAACAGATTATATTACATGTAAACTTTTTTTTAACTACAACAAGCTAGTATACAAATATGTGATATATACACACACATACACACACACACACATGCACAATAAACACGAAAAGGCAGGATTTTAAAAAGGGACCATGAAAAACCAGGACAAAGTCAAATAACAACAGCAACAACAACAACGGAAGCAAATAGTAAATTACAGTTTCGCTAACAATCCTACCTACAAAAATATGCTTACAACAACAAGAAGAGTAGTAGTATAATAATAATGAACATTATTATGCTTTTTGAGCCTGTTAGCTATGACTACAGTTACTAATATTATAAATAAATATGAAAACTAGTAACAAATGATAATAAAGATCTTACTAATAATACAAAAAAAAGTTTCTTGTTATTTCTTGTAATTCAAGCTGGAGAACAAGTTTTTAGTTTCATTTTAACGAGTACACACACAAAACCAAAGTCATCATGCTTTCATTAGTAAAATGTTACGTGGTATTTTGAAGATGTTTTTTTTGGTCTTACACACACACACGTTATTTTATATGTACGTGTGTTTTTGGCTATAATATGGATTGAGGGCTTTAAGCTAAGTACTTTGGGCTTTGAGCTTCCATTTCTCTCTATTCAAACCTTTTCAAGTTCCCTTTTTTTAAAATCCCATTGGATGCTAAAATTACGTCGTTATTTGGACAAAACAAAATTTTCCACTGTTCACGTTCAATATATACGTAATCGTAGTTGATCGCTAATTACCAATTAGGCATGTTTATATGTACTTCTCTACAGTTACTCGTTTCTCTTTGTGAATTCAATGATATCAGCAAAAGTTGGAGTGGAAAGGAAGGACATCCAAAAATCTAAAGACTGTCACGTATGCAGTATGTATACACAATATACACACGTGCTAAAGTGATTAAAATTTCCCATGTTTCATGAGAGAAAAAAAAATGATCCATGAATTTAGCTGTGGTTTTGTGATGTCCCATATGCTATTATTATGGTGGTGGTGGGCTTTGAAGGTGGTGGTAGGTGGACTGTACAAACTTTTTAAACACGCGCATAGTCATCCTCGAGCTCAAGGATCCTTTCCCGTCCTCCGGCTATTTTGTACGCCAAAGTACCAATTGACTATGACTGCTGCTGTATATACGTACTCTAGATATTATTATTAATACTTTTATGAATAATTCATGTTCACAGTCCAACAATGCCGTGTCCCTAATACACGACCATAAAAGTATAGCGTACAAAATGCCTACAGCACATTGTCGGTGTCGGTCATGATGATGATTATGATTATGATGAGCAGTGTGTCTGATGAAAGGGGCTACTCAAAATTCTTTTTTTTTCATTCTTACAAAATCAATCTTTTTCATTGTAGCCATTTAACTTGAGCCACACGTTTCACACATTTGTTTAGTTCAGCTTTAAATGTTTCAACGGGCATTTCATAATGTTACGCATTGTTATTGTTATCGCCAGCAAAAAAAGAAAATTCAAAAGCACAAGTGTAAAAGCAGGATTTCGCACGTATGTATGTACTCCCCTCAGAAAGAAGGACGAAAATTCTCATTTCCTCTCTTTCCTCTACGGCTTTGAAACGAGCAAAAATACAAATACCCTCGCTTTGTGCAGATAAATGAGCAGGCATACCTATATAGCAAGGGAGAGAGAGAGAGCATACTTACACTCCAGAGGAGAAGGTGAAACATCAGCAGAAAAGAATTGAAAAATTATGAATAGAGTGCAAAGAAAGGTAATTTATGACGCACTATTCATGACAAGACATTGTAAAAAATTATAATGTATGTGTATTTATAGGTACGTAAATGATAAGTACTCCTTGCATGGAGTCTAAAAGGTATATTAAGAAGATGGTGCTAAATGCTCCACATTTTCCCTTCCTAAAACTTTTTTACTTTTTTTACTCAGTTTTTTTTACAAAATTAAAAGCTATGTACCAGCAGAAGCAGCAGCATGTCATGTAAATATACATAGTACCATTTGCACACATACATACATATTTTCACATTTTTATACAGCAAAAAAAATTTTTTTAGGGAAGTTCCACATTCAGTAATTTTACTTACGGTGAGTAGCATTGAAAGCACTGAAGATGATAATGCTGTGGAAGGAGCACCGAGACATATGCCTTTTCTACGAGAATCACATCTCCCGGGCGAAATGCCTCGTTGGCCACAACAAATCGACCCTTCTTCTCATTGCTTTTCAGAGCAAGGCCCTTGGAGCAAGCTCGGAGGTACTTGCTTCGACCACCAACCACCTCTGGTAACTGGGGCTGCTCACAACTGCTGTTGCAACTACTACTACCACTATCACCGTTACTTCTATTGCTGCTGCCACTGCCAAATGATATATTGTCCTGCCCTGATCCTGGAAAACAAACAGAAAAAGAAGGAAAACACACATTGCCGTATAAAAAAAGCTTTATAGTTTATACTTTTACACATGTTGTATAACTAAACCTACACTCAAAACATCCGTTTTTCCCGTTTTTCTACAACAAACTATGTAGACAAAATAAAAGTAAACCATGTATGGGAACTTTTCTAGTTTCATGGACCTGATTCTATATAGCACCTCCAACCACCACTACTACCACCACCACCACCGCCACTTATTACAAAGATATCATATATATTGGTCCTTTTTGGTATGTGCGGTGCATGGAGCTCTCTCTTTATACCTCCGGATAAAAAAAACTTTTTTACACACAAGAAAAAGGAAAGGTCCCTGTTGTACACCAAGAAGAATCTCATGTTTTTTATATATTTTTTATTTTATTTTCCGAACAAAACTAAAAACATTGAGATATACACACAAGTTTTGTGGAAAGAGTAGCTCGCACTTCAGCTCAACAAGAACAATAAGCTTGACATATGTATGTGCTCCTATTGTGATTGTGATAATGTGAAACTGGAGGAAATTGTTTTGGATACAATAAAAAAGGAAGAAGGAGAAAAGTGCAAGTGTGTGTAGTCGTAGAAATAGCCTCTAAAACATTGAAAACGGATTCTCTCTCTCTGAGTGAGTTGAATGTTCATTTATTATAGGTTTTCGTTTCGCATTATGATGATGATAATATGCATGGATGCATGCAAGGCATGTACTGTGCTAGGAACCAAACAGCCATATAAAACAAGTTATGGGATTTTTCCTTTTTGTTTTTCTCTCAGCTTTTTATTTTTCTCCTTGAAAAAAAAAGTGAAAATTAAATGGGCTTTCTGGGAGGGAACATAAATTACCGTTTAAAGGTAAAAAAAGGAGCTTTCTTCGTCGACTTATAAAAGGTTATTATAACTTATGTGTGTGCGATAATATTATAAGTACACATTTATGTATATAGACTTACCAGAAGTAGATTTGCTGGAACCTGACTTTTTTAGAGTTTCCAGAGTTGACCTGATTTTGGCAACTTTTTTTTCATCAAGCTTGCACTGCCTCAAAGATTGAATTGCTTTGTGCACATATGTTGTTGCCTCCGCGTGCCTGCCTTTATAATTTTGATAACAGCACCGTGCTNGCTTTGTGCACATATGTTGTTGCCTCCGCGTGCCTGCCTTTATAATTTTGATAACAGCACCGTGCTAAACGCTCATAAAGTTTGTAGTGTAGCTCTACATTTAAAAAAAAAAAAGGTTTAAAATTTACTAAAAATTTCAAAAAAAAATTCTTTATAGTTTTCGAGAAAATACGGGCAGCCCGATGATGACACACAACACGATCTTAATGCGAACTGTAAACAGGTCATAATTTAATTAATTAATTACCTTTTGGATAACCGAGTTGAAAAGCAAGTAACGCGTCCCTCTCAGATAACGAATATTGAGCAAGATGAAATAGAGCTGCGGAACGGTTTGCGTAAACGATGGCAGCATCTGCTCTCGCATGTTTACGTAGGATGAATCATGTAATGAACAATAAACAAGCAAATTTAATAATGAGTGTGTGTGTAGTTTGTGTACTGAATGTACACAGATAGAGAGATAAGCTCTTTTTGCTGCATAAAAAATGAAGAAAAACTAAAAAGCAAAAGGAATATATGTAGTAACCTGCATCTTCCTGATGATGTGGCATCCATGCTAAGCACTGTGTATAGTATTCCGAAGCTAATTTGTTCTCTCCCGTTCCAAATTCTTTATTACCCGCATTTTTCAGTGTCATCGCCTTCCCTTTATCTTTCTGGGAGGGGTGCTTGCTCAACATGCTGTGTACAAAGGATTTGACCTGCTCATTCTCCAGAAAGAAGCCAAGGCGCACTGGAGTCAGGCTTGACTCGAAATAAGCCCAGTCCTCTGGGCTAAAGCTGGATCTGAGGTCTAAACATAAGTTTCTTAGTGCGGACTCTGCAGGAGGAGCAGTAGAGTTAGCTGAAGACAAAGTCTGGCCAAATGGGTTACTACTAGAAATAATGTCACCACCAATTTCTTCTAAAGACAACATGATTGCTTTTGTTTGTGTGCGTGTAAAAAAATGAGTACAAATTTAGAGAAAAAAACGTGATAATAACAACTCTTCTTGTACCACACCAAAACTAAAATTATGCTTTTATATTTCGACTACCTACAAGAAACGTTAATTAAGTTCTATGTAATAAGATAATTTTTTTTGGAGACTAACATATGTTGACACAAAGTATTATAAGCACTTGAACGGTGTAAGCCGTGAACCCAGCTATCTGTACACATTACGTTCAAAAATATTTTCCCTCTTGCAACGCATCTTGTAGTAATCACATTGTGAAATGGTTGCTATTTTTAGAAAACCTATTTTGTTCGGAAATCCGAAAGGTTTCTTCGCTTTTAAAGGAAAAGTTTGTCGTGCTTTGCATCTTTCTCACATTATACACAAACACACCAGCAGAAGAGGCACTAGAAATTAGTTGTGAAGCAAGTGAAGAAATTTGAATTGTGTGGAAAGAACCTACTCTCAAATGTAATCACTCATTGTTGTTTTTGATAATAGTGTCTTGCAAATCAATCACTTTTATTTCATAAATCATTTTAAAAATTTCTTTTTATTATAAAAATACTCTTATCTTAAAACCCTTAAAATTTCAACATAATATATATATTTACAAAGAGTTACATAGAATAATATTATTTTGTATTGTGTATCCCAAAACATATATACCAAAAAATATATATTTCTTCTATTTGTTGTAATTTACATAAAACTACATTATGTGCATTTCAGTTAGTTATCAACTCGCATTATTAGTTGTCATTGTTCCTGTGTCCTCTGTCCAGGGACTCCATTTGTCCCAATTGCATCTCAAACTAGAGCACTTCCAAACTTTCTTGGATTTCCTCCCAGGAGATAAATTAGGCAATATGGCGGCGGTAGTGGTGATGGTGGAAGGTTTGACATTAAGTCCCCGGAGGAGCCTGCAAAATAGAGCGAAAACGAGAAAAAGTTCACGGATAGTAACAAAACGACAGAAAAAAATACAACCGTTTGAACAAACAAGTTTCTCTCTGAGAATAAGTGAGAGTTGAATTCACACAAAGCGGCAGTAGAAAAAATTTATACAATTTACTGTGTAGTTTTCATTTTATAAAATTGTGGATCTTACTGTAACGTCGTTTTTTTCCCAAGTATGCTCCCTACTCCCCCATGGACCAAAATTTCAACAAACAAATCTTTCGATACAAGCGTCGTCGTCATCATGATGATGATCATTACCATTTTGTAGCACATCAAAAGCAAGTCCATCTCTATTTGTCAACATAGAAATGGGGAAGCCATCCCGATCCACTAGTGTTTTGTATCCGGCTGGATGAAGGTAACCGGAAGCACCCGCACCAGAATGTGAAATGATGTTGTTCATGGACCCTGAACCAGAGCGTCTTCCTGCAACTGCGAGACCACTTGTGCCGAAAAGGGAAATGACAAATAGAGCTATGGCCATCAAAATCATCAAAGGAAATAGGATGGGGAGAATGACAAGCGCAAAAATGCTGCTCGCTCCTTGTTGTTTCATTCCAAATGCAGAGAGAATCCCACCAACGTCTGTGTGTGTGTGTGCAGAGATGATGATGATCAGAGAGAAGGAGACAGAGTCATAATTTAAAATGAAGGTACAATTTGTAATGTTTTATTTTCTTCTTTTACTTCAGAAAAAATACTCAAAGGAATTCAGAAAGTTATATACATTTCCAGGAAATACTCAACTTTTCATGTTTTCAAGTTAAACTTTTATATTCCCCAGATTTTGTTCCATTTATTCTGGATATAAATAATATGTACATATGTACGTGTATAATATTGTATATAGCGTGTTGTAAATCAGTAAATCTTTACCAAATCTTGAAGCTCCTTGAGACAACTTTGTTGGTGGTTCCAACGTTTGGGTTTCTTCCTTTTGCCACATTCCATCTGAATTCACCACATTGTCGTCATCTGAGGAATTGGGATGATAAATGTTGGCTGAACTGAAATTTATGAGGAAGATGAAACAAGCACTGTAAAAATATATGCCAGTAGGTATTAATCTCCTCAGTCTTTTAATCATTTTTTTTAAAAAAGAAATCTATAAAACTTTCGAGCTGATGAAAATGCTATAAATTTTTGAGAAAAAAACACAATTTATGTGAGTTCACACTGTGTTCGTCATGTAGACATGTACAATAAATAAATTGCAAAATGGCAAACCACCTTTCCAAAGTCAAAACCAAACTAACTTCAAAATTCACTTTGACAGTACATTTTACCGTCGTGTGATTATTCAGCTCATTATTTTCCCTCTACTTGCCCACTGACTGCACATGAATAATAATAAACTACCTAATAAAAAATCTAAATCTAAAGCCAATGTTAAATTTGAGTAAAAATAGTTTCCTTACACTTTTCCTTGTGTATATACTTTTGCTTTAATGCTGTTTGTTGTTTAGTTATTTTTATTGATGAAATGAATGAAAGAACGTGAAATTTTGAATAGACTTTTGATTCAATCTAAATTGTTCGATGTTTATTTATGTGTTTTCTACGAGGATGGTTAACAACAAGCGTGTGTATTCATCATTTTATTCTTGTGCCCTTTTCATTTTAGTAGCAGGTCCTCCGCCTATATTCGCGAAACTCAAAAAAAACGTTGCATGCGCATTATCATAAGATTTTTTTTGTATAATTTTTTATGTTTATGTTTAGCCAATTTTTACTTAAAATCTGTAATAATAGTAGTAAAAGCTAAAAAAAAAGTTCATCGTAGATGTGTAGGTACCTATTGAAAACTGTAATTGTGCTAGTAACATGATGAGCGATGATGATGATGATGATAATGATCGTGGTGGTATGTATGCTTAAGTGTGTAATATTGACTCAGCAGTTTTTTATTCCATTTCAAAGAAGTTGAGTGAAATAAGGGTGATTAGATCTCTTTTTTTGGGGGAACTTTAAATAACTTGAGTTCACACGCATAATAATATTTTTATATAAAAAAAATACATATAACATTACAGATTTATTTTAAAATGGAATATACTATACGCGATGGCATCACGACACAACACGATGATGTGGGTTGACTTGATTTGAAGAAGATGATGATGATGTTCCTAGGACAAGATTGTAATCTGCTGCTGCTGCTGCTTCTTCACATTAGCACAAGAGATGAAGGCGGATACTATGCCACCGCAGGTGTGCAGAGTTTTTTTTTGTAGTAAAAATCTCTCGCGAAGAGGAACATGTAATCAAGTCTGCTTTGAAGAAGATGGTGATGATGATGGTGACAACACAATGGATTTTATCTCTCCGTTTTGTCACAAGCGTGCATGTTAGCATACGACCATCATCAAATTTGTTATTTTTTTTTGAATGCCTGCTCAATTGTCACTTGTTATCAATTTTAGCATAGAAAAATGAATGCAGGTTATAGTTATGCGCATACCTTGTTGTAGGAATGTTAGGGGAAATGAAACGTATCCCGTTCTCTAAAGTTAATGCATTTGAAAGGTATGTATAAAAAGTGACAAAATGACAAATGAGTAGGTAAACATTGTTAGTTGATACTTTTTTTGATAAGAAAAAAATAACATAAAAATATAATAAGGAGTGTATCCGTGTGTGTGTAAAAAAGTACCTGCTTAATAATATACAAGCAAGCACGTTTTTATCTCTCTCTTTCTGCATACTTGAAGGGAAAATTTTATATACCTTTTGAAAGGAAAACGAATTGTGTGGCTTGAGAACTATATAACTCCATTCCCGTTTTTCTCTGATAACTTTTACAAAAAGGCATCTTTATGCGTTGTTTTTTTTGTCTGAAAAATAAGGGTTACATAGTTGATGGCAAACATGACACAATGCGGTTAGTAAATGTCACATATAAAACCACAAAGACAAAAAAAAATTGTAACAAGATGAGCTTCAAAATAGAGTTTTATAAGTTTCTGGGCATTTAA
>JAHZNC010001314.1:0-16609 GCA_027744095.1 Zhuqinia jingwanae
GCGACTACAAACAACATGCAACTGACATAAATACCTTGACAGCACACACACACATAGCGCAGAATACATTTGTATTGCATGCGAGCAGGGTCAATTACTATACTTTTGGGTGATCACATGGCGCCATGAAAATTGCACAGAAAAACCTATATACATTACATGTTATTGCTACTGTATTTTTTGTTATCTTGGCGACAAATGAGAAAATTAGTAAATATTTGTTATTTTTGAATAAAGTATTTCCAAAACTTCACAAAAAAAATGTTTCGACCTTAAAACATGTGCTTCAATTAAATGAAACCACATTTTCTCTCTCGATTTTTCCTTAAAGAAATGGGTTAATGAATTCAAAAGCATGCACATTTAAAAAAAAAATGGTACAGCATACAGGTTTTTTTTTTGCATTTACTGCTTTCTTCTGGTTTGATGATGATCACGACAAATAATATCTTGCGCTATGAAACACGCAGCTACTTACATACATAAATATATACATACATACTTTTACAATAGCACATACAAGCTTCTTTGGAAGTAAAGTAAAAGCTTTCTTTGTTTGATGCTTTTATGCGGTTTTCTTATGACATGACATGGGCGATAATAATGGCAATGCACATATTGAAACAAGGAAGGGTGTGCGGGTGGTTTTTGATGATGATGATGATGATGATGACGATGGTATGACTGTGAGGGTGGATTTGTCTAAATGATGATTGATTATCATCCCTTCTTTTTTTCCATCTCATCCCACATCGTCATTGTATTGTGTTTGCTAGAGCTCAGGATATAAAAGAGTAATATGCCAATGTGGTGTGTGTGTGGTTTGGTGTGATACTGAAAACCACTTCTCACGGTGATGGTACAATACTGAAGATGGTGGTGGAACACTTTTCTTTTCTTTCTTTTGTAATAATAATAAATATAATAACAGAAAAAAATATCAAATATCTATTCTCATGTGCTTACAAATGATGTGTACCTATACACGGTCATCATAACAAATATAATAGTAATAAAAATATATAAATCTATATCAAACATGGCCAAAGTTGAAAGTGCGTTTATATTAATATCTACATCTAATATACAAAATAGTATCCATGATCCATAGTGAGAAATGCGGCGGCGGTGGTGGTGGTTATTTGGTTTTGGTAGTGGTGACCTCATACTATACATTTTTTTGGCTGGTCAATGTATATAGTCCAGCAAGTGGAGTATCAACAAGCACACACACACACACACACACACACTCTGCTGGTGTTGTTGTTGTGGTGGTGGTTACAAATGGAGGTGGAAGTAGAATGGAATGTAATTTCATTCAGAGAGAGAGAGAGGGAGAGAGAGAGAGAGCTGCAACAGAAAGTTCACAGAAAAGACCCATTCATTTTTATAAAAATATATTATGTAACCCCAACTCACACACAAGCACACACCAAGAAAACACCGGCGGGGTGAATTTCCCTCTTCCCTATCTGTAATAATAATGGTAGTAGTCGCAGCGACACAGACAATGCATAATGCACTTTTCTAGTGTGTGCATTATCATTCTTATTATTATTGTTGTTGTTTCTACTGCCATATCTACCACCCTGCAAACATATTAGTGTTTTTTTTTGGTTAGGTATGTATGCATGTTATGTATGTAGTGGTCATCACAATCACAAATGAAACTGGGTACATTATGTTGGTATATCACTAAAAAGATTAACCCTCTTTCCTCTGCTGCTGCAGAGTGCTGACCGCTGCTGCTGTGTTGACCATTTTCCCCATTCATTCATATCCACTATAATACATACATACATACATACATACGTACCATCATCATCATCACCGGTGTAGATTACAATAAAAATGCAATTTTCGGACAGACTGGGAAAATGCACAAAGTGGTGGTGTGAACGAAAGAGAAGAAGGAGAGAAAAACGATACATGAGCTCAACTCAACTTTTAATGAACTCATAAATGTCATGTGGCTCTCTCTCTGCAAGGAAGTAAATTGTGGTCGGCATCAGGTTGGTGGTGGTAGAGAAGGATTGTCCAATCTAAAAACAAAAAAATGCTCACCTCAATTGTTAGGGATCACGCACAAACACTCTACAAGACATAGCAAATATAATACACACTCACACACATACACTTTGTTGTGTGGTGGTGTGCAATAAACCTAAATATTACAATTTATTAGTATACTGCCGGCCCCTATCTGCCACCTTGAAAAAAAAATAAACGAAATGGGTAAGGTATATAATAATCATAAATTTTAGTTTGAAATTTGATGTCTAAATAAATAAAAAATACATAAAAAATGTGCCTAGTAGTATCTATGCATATATTATGCATGTTTATACTCAACCATATTGTTTTCAAGAAAAACGACCAAATTATCATAATAATTTATCATCAACGTTAGCTAACTGGTAGCTCTGCGGGGGAAAAGACATTAGGAAGAGACAAAATGCACTCAATAAAAATGGAGTAAAATAAATTGAAAAAGAATGAGCAATAAAATGCCAAATAATAGTGATGAAGCCGGTGGAGTTGGTATTACCGGTGGAGGTTTGGGAGGTGTGGGTGTCAATAGATCCCCACATCACAGTCTCCACCATCATCATCATCATCCACAGCAACAGCAACAGCAACAGCAGCAGCAGCAGCAACAACAACAGCATTCCTTCCACCAGCAACAGCAGCAATCTCAAAGGAAATATTCTGCACAGGAAACGATACACGTAAGATTTGCAACCTTTTATTTATTTTGATATATTTGAATTTTTTCCCCTAAAATATTTAGATTTTTAAGCTTTGTTGAATTAAACATTTAAAAAAATCTTTCCGTTGCCGAACCAAGAAACTTGGTTAGTTTCCCTTGGGAACTCGGAATGTGTAAGATTTCCTCAAGTTCATAGTTTTTCTAAGAATAAGGTACAATTTCCCTTCAGTCTGGATATTTTAATTCCTCTTCTTTCTACGCTTTCTGCTCCATTTCATCAAAAACCTCAAGTCAAGAATTAAATCCAGCCTTTCTGCTCCTGCTACCATGCCGGGGCCATCATCCACATCACTTGTTTTCTTTTTTTACTTCCTGTTTATCATAATATTGCTATTCAACATTCAAGAGTCCCTTGTAAATATTCATCATCATTTTTATTATTTCATCCAACAAAAACAGCAACAGCAGTGCTAAGGTTCACGGGAAAGTCTTAATCATGCATGCATTCATTCAGTCAAGCTCCTTTTTCCTACACTCTCTCTCACACACACACACACACACACACACACTGTCGTCATTTTGTCTGGTTGGTTGTCTAGTTCCTACGCATTCCCTTCCACCACCACTACCACCACACAGCCACATTTCCGGCTCCGGAAGATAAAACCAACATTTTCCCAACGGAATTAAAAAAAAGAGTGAAACTGAGCATTTTGTATGCTTTACTCAGATGCTTGGAATAAAAACTCACTATTTTTTTTGAATTTTTATTTCTGTACAAATAAAGCTCTCTCTCTCTCTCTCTCTCTCTACATGGCATTNTGCTTCTTTACTCAGATGCTTGGAATAAAAACTCACTATTTTTTTGAATTTTTATTTCTGTACAAATAAAGCTCTCTCTCTCTCTCTCTCTCTCTCTACATGGCATTCCTTGAAAAAAAAGATGGGCAGTAGTAAATACGCAATAAAATGTCTGGACTTTTAGAATACTCTCCTTTTTCTCTCACCCTGTAAACAGCTATAAAACAGTGAGTCTCTTTCTTTCTTTCTTTCTTTCATTATTTACCTTTCTACTAGAACGGGCAGGCTTTTTTTAGCTGCTGCTGCTGAGATATAGTAGCAGTGAATGAAATAAATGAAAAAAAAATTGTTTCGTTTATTTTGTCTCCCTGGTACATAACTTCTGGTATAAGATTTTATATTTTTTTTTTCTGATGCAGCTGCAAAATCCTTTTCCTTGTGCATTGAGAGTGTGTGTGTGTGTGTGTGTGCAAAGCACATATCACAAGTTCAAGTTCATTGATGTGTGTAAGTCTCATGGACTACTACTACTACCGCTACTTGAATGACAGTTGAGATGAGATCACACACATACACGTCTACATAAATATAACCATTCTAAATGTTTGAAACAGGAACAAAATAATACAAAAAAAATAGGCTGACTCGTTTCTATTTTCTGGATTTCTTGGTTGACTTTGACTTGACTTGCAGAGCTGAGTGAGTGGAGCTAGAGGCCTTCTAGCAAAAAAAGCAAATGCTTTTTTTTCTTCGGATTCGATTGTGGAGTACACAAGAAATAAGAAATAAGAAAAAAAATGAATGAAAGAAACCAAGAAAGTTGGGCTGCTGCTGGTTGGTACAATATTTTGTTGTTAACTTTTTGACTTTATGCTCGTGTCAGTTTTGAAGACAAGGTGGTACTACTACTGCTGCTGCTGGTACAACTGCACAAACTGCTCTGCTAAATTTCTGGCACTACTGTTTTCTTTCTTGGAAAAAGTGAACATTCCTCTGACAAGCAGAGATGCATCTTTTTTTTTATAGAAAAAATGCATACTGCATTCAGAGTTTACAAAATGCAGTTTTTCTTCCAGTCATGCAACCCACGCACCACATCACATCACGTCGTGTAGTTGTCGATGTGGCTCTTTCTCAGTCACGTTATTATTTAGTATGCAATGCGTTACTCAATAAAACGAGGAAAACGGCAAAAGCATAGAAGCAGCAGAGGTACAATGCATTTTTTCTTCTTCTTTTGGATAAAAAAAAACTAAGCTTGAAAAGAACAAACTTTTTCTTCTTCTTTCTTTTTCTTCACTTGCAACGCAGCAGCAGCAGCAAAAAAAAAAGGTTGTTTGAAAAGAAAGCATACCAGGAAAGGAAGGAACGAGACGCATCGCATCAGCAGTTGGGATGTGAGATGACTACAAAAAAAACATTCTGCTTTAAAAACTACCAGTTTTTTTTGGAAGCAGAATAATAGTGAAACATGTTGGTATAGTATGGTCGTCATCGTATCAATAAAAAAATTGAACGAAAGAAGAGGCAAAGAATTTTTTTTCCAACTATTCAAAGAGAAAAGAACTCCATGCCCATTTGAAAAAAAAGCATATCTATTTCCAGAGAGTTTTTCATTTAATAGTAGACACACGTGATCACATTCTTGTACGGTTTATAATAGCTACTTATCCTCTTTCTATAAAAAAAATTGGGTGGGAGTAACGGGAAAATATGGTTTCTAGAAAGGTTTCCTCCAAAGAAACATGATAAGGTAATAAATAAGCTGCTGAGGAGACCTGTAAAATAAGCAACAAGGATAAATTAGCATTGGTCTCTAGTAGTCTAGTATATACATACACACTTACACACACACACACACATAAAATGTCTTTTGGTTTCCCAAAGGATTACTTTAAATGTAATTTAAGAATAAGGAATTACAACAACCACCACCACCACACACACACACACACACAACCACTATAACAACTTATATTTATACATACAACATGTTCTCCATGACAACAGTAACAAGTAAACTGCTCCTGCTCCTCCTCCTGTTGTTGCTGTTGTTGTCAGTACTTTCTTGAATTGGATATTATCGTTCTGGTTTTGTTGGAAAAAGAGGATTACAATTTACCGTTTTCCCTCTTATGTGAGCACCTACGCGGTGGTTGAGTAGGTGTACCAGTATACTTATGTTTTTCTCTGGGTGTAATGCTATTATTATAACTGTTGGTGCTTTTGTATGTTCCTTGAAAGATAAGCTTGTTTCCCATTGCACTTCTCTGTTGCAATAGCCTTGCAAGATTTTATGCGTTTCTGTTTGTGTGTGTGTGTGTGTATGTGTGTGTGAGGAGGAAAAAGGAGAAGAGTTTATCGCTTTTCTTATATAAAATGTTGTTAAGAAAGAAGGAAGGCAAGGAAGAAAGAGATGGAATGAGTTGTTGTAGTAGTACAAGGATAGGTGCAAGGAAAATATATAGAAAGGAAACGAGAGGAAAGTTTATTGGTGTAATTAATCAAGCTCCTTTCCAACTTTTTAAGTAACTTCAACTTAAGGTGTGAATTACAGTAAAACAGGAAAAGCACAGTCGGAAGAAGAAGAAGAAGAAGGAGTAACGCAATCACATAGATATTTCATTTTGACATATGTACTACGTATGTATACCGAAAAATAATGGCTTTTAGGCTGGTTAGCTTTTTGATGTTGCCGCTTGTACTAAAAAAAATATATATATTCCAAGTGGGTCTCTCATACTCCTACTGCTACTATTCTAATTGAACGAGGGAGTTAATCAGCAACGCAGCAATTTTTTCAATGACACAGCAAAATAGATATAGATAAAAAAAATGGTTCACTAACTGCTACCATTTTCCTATGTTAATTACCCAATAATGTGGGGTTAGGTGTAAAGGTTTTTGATGTCCAAAAGCAGGAAATATCTTTGCAGTGTAATCCTAGAACAAAACGTAAAACATATCTGTAGTTCTTTTCTTCTTTTTCTCACGTCAACTGGACTAATATGACAAGGGATGGACTTGACAATGTATGTATGTATGTTTATAGTAAAATACAGTGTATAGTAGCATTATGTATATAGTTTATTCTGAAATGACAAAGAAAGAAAGATGAGTAGTACTAACCTTTGCTATCGCTGAACTGACAAGATATACAAGGGGGAAAGAAGAGAGAAGGAAATGGCAATAAAAATGACATGGGAAATTTATTTGGTCTTCTTTGGAGTCTCACAGAGTGAATCTATGTACTACGTGTGTGTGTGTGGATAAGAGTGCGTATGTGTGCATTATTATATACACAAGCTGCATTACTACTACTGGTCTTTCATTTGTAATAGGACTTTACTGGAAAAAAGGGAAATGACAGCAGGGAGAAGAGAGAAAGTAGAAATAAAAGTGAGAATGGATGGATGGTATGGAGAAAATGGAAGTTTAGTTGGTTTTGTTGTTGGTAGTAGTAAATATAGTGGACAGCTTTCACTCAACTTACTTGTTGGGCATAAGAAAGCACACGACGAAACATAACACAACGCAAAATAACCACAACAAAAAGTACACAGTTACAAAAAAACGAACTAGTAGGTTGCGGGGGTGATGTTAAAGCTACTGCTGTTGCTGCTCTTCTAGAGGATGAGCGAACATCAAAAGTGGTAATGACATTGAAAGTCTGGTGGTGGTGGTGGTGGTGGAGGATGTATGTATGTATGGCTGGTGAAAATAAACTGACGGTAATAAACAAAAGCAAGAGAGAGAGAAAGAGAGAGATCAAGCATCGTCAACAACAACAAAAAAGAGAAAGTGGCAATGACTGCTGAGTACTTACATACGTTGGTCGTCGTGTGTGCACTTTTGAAGATTTGCTTCTTCAGAATAATAAAAGACCACCAACCACTACTGCTGCTATTGCCAGGTTACACCACAAAATGAGAAAGCAGGAGTATTAGGAGGTATATAGTAACAACAAAGGCGTCAAATGACACCAAACAACAAATAAACACAAGGCAAGAACAAGAGCAACAACAAAACAAAGCCATCATTCTCTGGAAACAATAGTAGTATAGGCAGCAAAAGCAACAAAAAAAGCCTTTGTAGTACTTTTTTTATGAAAACCGGGAAAAGTAAGAGCGGAAATTAATTGGTAGTGGTGGACGTGGAAACGACTCGTTTCCGGATTTATGGCTTATAGGCCTTCCTACTTTTGCTACTATAGGATGTTCCGGAGAATGCACAATTTACATGTAATTTTTTTTCTCTCGTTTCCCTGGAAAACTTCACAGCTACACAGTTAGGATTGTAAAAAAAGCAATTACAAAAATAAAAAATGGTCTTGCTGACGATGAGTTGATTGTGTTTGCTTATCAGCACTATCACTATTGAGAAGAGCTTGCCAAAAAAAATATGTATAAAATGTACAAGAAACGAATAGCTGGTTTGTAATAAAACTTTTATTTTTTGTCAAGAAACTTCTTTTGTTGCTTTGTTGTAAAAAAAATGAAGAGTTTATTTATTTTTTTCTCAAGTAATTTCTCACCGCGGTGACAACAAATTTTTTTTTGTCTTGGGTTGTAAGACAGCAAGAGGGAGACAGTGAGAGGGAAAAAATCACGCCTTTTCCTTTTTTTCTTTGATACAAAAAATGAAAAGGTACATTGAAAGTTGAATGAATGCGCACTGTCAAGCCACCACCATACGCACCACAGGACCAAGCCGGAAGAAATATGGGTAACATTTTTGGCACGTCAAGCAGCAAACAAGAAAAAAATAAAATAGAAATAAAATAAGTTTGAAATAGTTTGTTGGAGTTTTGATGTGGTGGAGACAGGGAATGGTATGTGCCGTCATCATTGTGATCATCATCATCACTCCATTCATATCCGGCTTTTCCACCGCCATCACTACCACCACCACCACCAGTAAACCAAGCAACAAAACTAGCAGAGTGAAACAGGAAGCGTAGTAGCACCACCACTGCTGTTGACTGACACGGAAAGAAAAATTAAATAAAATTCCAAGAAAAATATACAAAAAAATGTTTTTGGGGGCGAGTAAACAAAAAAAATAAACTAAATAAATAATATTGCTACGCACAGAAATTTAAACTAGATCTGTTACCATGGTTACTACTATCATAAAACTAGGTATGGTATATACTGTATCAACAAACGTACATACAAAAACGTATAACACATAAATGACACATACCTTATCTATTCGCGATATCATTCTTATATATTTTTCGATTGACATATGAAGATGATAATGATGACGTCGTTTTTTGTTGTTGTCCATCATCATCATCATCAAAACACTCATTCTTACTTATATTTTTGTTCCATTTTGTTGTAATCTCCCTCGCTATTATTATTGCTACTACAGTGCGGCTGCTATCAAAATGTGTCATCTTTCTACTACTTACTCATCCCATCTATCTCTTCCATCCAACCCCTATATTCTCATGCTTCCTTACCTTACTTCTTATTCTCCCTTCCTTTTTTCCCAAAAATGTTTCCAAGTTTATTTTTATGAGAATGCTGATGACGACACCACCACCACTTCTCAGAATGATATGAGTAAAGAGCATATATAGCAAAAATATTATATACCAAAAATCTTAAATCTCAATGATCATGATCATCATCATCATATCGTCGTCATAAGCTGAAAGAGCAAAGAGTACACGCCCGACAACAAGAAACAAAATTATTATTGCTTTTTCCCTCTCTATCTTTTTCTGCTGATATTATTGTTATGGCGTCGTCATCATCGTCACCATCATTTTCTTCTTCGTCATCATATCATCATACATAGATGATAATATGATCATCACAATGGTTTTCCCTATATGCTTCCAGCTATACATTATCTTTTCTTCCCTTTTATCCTATCTATTTCCATTCCGTTTTATGCGTCACATCACAAACTTCCACTACCACCGCCACTATGAACACCGCCACTATATATCACCACTTTTTAAAAGATAGAATGAGTGCTGCGTGTGTGTAAATACCCGTTTTATCACGGCTCCATTCTCTCTCTCTTACTCTTGCACATACACACAAGTGAATACAATCTCAAGTGCCATCATCATCAGCACCACCATCATTCCTATTCTCACAGAATAATTTCTTGTCACTCTGCTTCTGTGAGTATTATGCTGATGATGTTTGCTCAAGGCTATACACACACATTCAGTGACTATCATGATGATGATCATGATCACATGGCTTATTTACACGACGGATGAGTAGAGGATCTTTACAAACAGAAGGATAAAACGATACAATGTACACATTGCACTTAAGTAACAAATCATTTTGCTTGCCTACTCTTTCTTCCTCCAAAAAAAATATATGCATCTATTGCAATGAAAACAGTTTATGGATGATGTAGTGTGTAGCTATGGCAACCGTAAAAAATTTATAGACTGACAAGTAGCTCTTAAATTATTCAGGATTTTTTTTTGCGTTATGGAATGTTTCACAGACTGTCACATGGACTTGAACTATTTATTTGTATATTTATTATTTATTGTCGTCCGAAATGGTTGTTCAATTTGGTATTTTAAATAAACAAAAAAATGTGGTTGTGACATTTACCGTGAAAATGGGTGAGTTACGGCGACATCCAAAGAGGATGAAGGCAAAGAAGAGAGAGAGAGAGAGAAGAAAAAATAAAATGCAATATTGTTTTGGTAGTAGAAGTAGTAGTAGTAGTAATGTGACATGCTTGCATGCATTTCATTGTCCCATAATCATCTTCATCGTCTGTTAGTTTGGGATCTTTCGTTTGAACCAAACAACAAAATTCCCATTGCAAAGAATACCAGCAGTCAACGACGACGATGGAAAAAAAAGTTAAAAAAATAATATATATATTTATAGCTGTTATGATGGTAATAGTGGTTGAGGCTGTGTAAATTCATCGCATACCTTCTCTCGCTCTCCCCGTTTCTTTCTTTCTTTCTTAAAAAACGAACAAAGTTAACTTTTTTTTATGACTCTGGTGCACAATGCACAATAATGGAGTTAACAGGAGCGCCACATCAGAATGTGAATCAATGCAAGTAAAGTGCATTTTACATTTTTATGACTTTATGCATCACTGCCTTGTGTGGTATGTATATATAGTGGTAGGCATGGTATGGCCATGTGTTTTGGGGACCGGCCTGATAGCACACACACACACACACAGGAAGCAAAATGCATTACAAATTATTATTATTATTATTGCACTTTGCATTATCAACTTTTAGGCCATTTTCTCTCCCTTGGAAAATAAGACGAGAAGAAAGAGAGTTTGAGATTATCTTGGGATGGATTTGTCGACCGTTGTCCCATTATTATTATTATTATGAACTTGCTTACTTTATATACTGATCATGATCATCATCCGCATGATCCACTCGACTCTCTCGGCTGTCGGCTCACTCCCAAATGTATACTAAAAGGCTGCTGCTGCAGCAGTAGTCAAGTAGTCAAGTCAAGTCACCAGACAAACACATCATGCATAAGTATCGCCATAATAACTATTATCTTTGCTTTGCTACTACTCCCAACTTTTGCTGGTGCTACTGCTGCTGTTATAAAAGGTTTTTGTCGCTCCGCAACAAATACATAGAAAGGAAGAAAATGACACAAATTCTCAGTTTAGACTTGATTTCATTTTCATAATGACTTTGGTCGTAAGAATAATAATGATAGTAATGCACACACGACATACACACACACACACAAAGCTACTATATAAAGGCTTGACGACAATCAAGTCAAATTTGTAATAACTGCAATAATAACTGTTTGTCTGAAAAAAAAAATAGTTTTTGTCCTTTTATTGACACTATTAAAAGTCGTCATCACCAGAGACCAGAAAGAGAGAAAGAGAGAGTAGTATATAGTCAGTTCAACAGGGCAGCATCAGTAGCAGCAGCAGCATGGCATATCGCCACATACCTTTACACTCTCAGTTCAATAATAATCTGTTTTAATGTTGCTGCTTGCTTTTGTACTGTTCCGGTTTATTGCTGCTGTCATGTTGATAATGATAATGGCTATATAGCAATTATTGCATTTCATCAATGACAGAAGTGTAAAGGAATGTTTCTAAAAATGCATTTTTTTTTGTAATAATCTTTTGTTGGTGATAAAAAGGAACAGCAAATTGCTGAAACCAAAAAGTGAGTGCTGCATTACAACAACAACAACAACAGCAGACAAAAGTCATTTGAATATGTATGAAGGTATATATAAAAATGTGAGTGATAGATAAGGAAAGGGTTAAAGTAGACTTCTTTGTTGTATTTTTATTTTTATTATTATTATTATTATTCCTCTGAATATTTTTTTATATATATAATATGTAACTTGATATATGACCTCAGGAGACATTTGGCATTTTTTTGAAAGTAAAAGTTCCAAAAAAAGTTAAATGTGATGTTACGCACTATTTAGCAAAAAAAAAGATAATAGACAGAAAGACAGGCAGTTTCAGACTGTTGGAGTCTAAATGAAGACAAACGTTTCTTCTTCTTCTCATGTTGCATTTTTAAAACATACCTGTCACTCGTACATTTATTTAAAAAAAAAAGGATATATAATAAATAAATATATATATACGTAGGTACGCAAACACATAAAGGTAAAAAATGAAGATTGATCGTTTTCTTGAGAGAAGATATTTTAAAAAGTAAGAAAAAAAAGTAGAATAATTTTATTACAATATTTCTTGATACTATCATCACATCTCAGATCTGCGTATCTTCGGTATTTTTTTTTATCTTTCTGGGTTATGATAATATGATTCATGTTCTCATAGTTTTATATTTTTCTTCTTGCTCTAAAAATATCAGCGTGATAGAGATGTATTCTCTTTTTTTATGATTAGGTATTATAATAATAATAAAATATATATATTTTTGGCTGAACTTGACCTTTTTTGGCTGGGAATTAGAAAGAAATGAGAGAATGCATGCTAGGTAATAATGTAATGCAATACAGTACACAACGTAAAACCAGACCAGACCAGCAAGCAAAAAAAACCAAGCCCTAAACGACACACACACACGTATAATCGGAATCAGAGAATTTTCATGGATTAAGTTTTCTACAACGGTAGAGAGGGGCATTAAAAAAGGGTAGGGATTATCACCATGCATCCTTGCTGGCAACTCTGGCTCTATGCTGAGCTGTTGTGGTAATAATGTGATGTGCTCATAGCAAACCCGTTCACAAGATGATGATATTATGATGATGTTGATGATGATGATGTTGACGATGTTGATGATAAAAAAAAATGGTAATGCACGAAGCACGACGACCACGAAGACGAGCAGAATACTCTATGTGTGTGCGGAGAGTAGCAACGTTTCTTGTTCCTCTCTCTCTCTCTCTCGCTAGCTTCTTCGTTATATCAGTTGTTGGTAAAGCATGGTGGTTGGTGCTGCTGCTGGTGAGTTGATAGAATTTTGTAAAGAGAAGAAGAAGCAACGTTTCTTGTTCCTCTCTCTCTCGCTAGCTTCTTCGTTATATCAGTTGTTGGTAAAGCATGGTGGTTGGTGCTGCTGCTGGTGAGTTGATAGAATTTTGTAAAGAGAAGAAGAAATGAAATGAGGAAAAGTGTTGTGCACGCACTGGAAACGCAATCAGTTTGTAAAGAGCACTTGATCGCTCAACATCATCATCGCCAACCAGATATTATAAATATGTATATTTAAGTGTGTGCATGACAGAGATGCTGAATTTATAGATACATGGGTATATAATATTCAGAGATTCTACCTTGGTTTGTGCGTGCGTGTGTGTGTGCTTGTGTGTATTTATTGAGCTATCGCAATTTCTCCAAAAAAAAAAGAAGGTTTTGCCTTTTGATGATGTAAATCCATCAAGATCAGCATGCAAGTTCAAAGTGACAGCATATCAGTCTGCTTTGCTTGAATTGTGCTGATGATGACTCTTGGTGAGTGTGTGTGTAACTGTGACTGCTTTCATTATTGCATCTATCAAAATCATCAAACATTTGTGTGAGTACGTGCTGCGCTTTTTGTGATGCTACTGCTACTCTTTAATTATATTTTGGTCAGTGATGGTTTTTGAGTGTGTAAAGCTTTGTGTGCTGCTGCTTTGATTGCTCACTACTACTCTTACGAAGGTGTCGTCAAAATACTTAAAAGTCACACAAATCCCACTAGACATCACGAGTCACATTAATGGCTCTGCTCTGGAGAGAGAGGAAGAGAGAGAGAGAGACCCACATTACACACCTTTTTTTCTGTTTGAAAAAGAGTGCAAAGTGCAATTAGGCTGGTGTTATTGTTCCCTCTTTTTTTTCCCATCCCAACAACCAACAAAACAAGAAATAAAAGATTATAATGATGATCATGTGTAATGACAACTCGCTGAAAAATCACACGTGCTTGTCATTTGTCATAAGTCATTTCATTTTCGGAAGAGAAAAAAAGTGTGACAAGTTAAGCAAGTTTTTTTTAAAAGTAGCAAAAAGAGCTAAGAGCACAGAGGTGGCAAATGAAACACTAAACTTATAAAATTGCATTTTAGTTTTGTTGCACATGTGTATGTGCAATGTCGTGTGCTGTTACTACTGCTTGCTGTGTGATTTTCTTGTTGCTTGAAAAAAAGAAAGTAGCAACAGAAGCAGCACCTTTTGTTTTGTTTTAGTTGACTTTATTTATTTAAATATTTCCTCGATATTTGACAATGTAACGATAAGCTGTTTTCCAACAAAAAAAAAACATGTGAGTTATTTTTATTTGAACGAACTTCATTTTGTAATACGTGGATATCATCGTTGTCGAGTGGAATCGATTACAAAAATACATATATATCTGCTATACAACCAGAAATAAATGCAAGCAAAAAATATGTAATGCACTTGACTTGACTCCCTTTCCTTTCTCAGCAAAAGAAAAAAAAAGGAAGACGAAGAATAAGAAGAATGTAGAAAAAAATATGTTATTATTGTCGTGGGAGTCAATTGAGTGGAAAAAATATATAATAATATATTATCGCTACACACACATAAAAAAACACATATATATATTCTCACATTGGTTATCATCATCATGATGATATCTACAAAAAGTACAATATTTTTTTTATTGTAAACTTTCATGAAACATGAAACTATTTTCTTCCATCATTTCAACACCGCACCCTCGCTACACAACAACAAAAAAAACACTTTTTTCTTCTTCTTATTTTTTTTGGATTTGAATCTGTAGCTACATTGAATTTATATTTTTGTTTGTTTAAAAAAAAAAGTTGAACAAGTGTCAAGTGTTCTGAATGTGTGCAGTGGAGTGAGTGAGGTGATGAAGGGTGGTGGTGGTGGTGGTAGTAGTATGGAAGAGAACAAGGGTGCAAAAAAAATGTGTACATATTTTTTGATATTTTTTTTACAAGAAAAAAAAATCATTTTATTTATTTCTTTTCTAGTGCAAGTGGCACAAGATGTATCAAATAGTTTTGCAGTCATAAACAAAATTTGTTTGCTGACGGTTGTTTGTTATTATTATTATGCTATATAGCAAAACAAAGTACATAAATGTTGGTGATGGTGGTGGTAGGGAAGATGATGACGAAGGACTGGTACGAGGGAAAACAAGTTGGCTTATCAGAAAATCGGTAGTAGTAATAGTAGTTTGTTGTTACTGCTTCTGCTGTTGTTGTTGTTGTTGTTGTTGAGTTTATTGTTGTTTGACAGTCCTGGTATTTGTTGGTGATTTGATAAGGTGATGATGTGAAAGTAATCCGTGCAAGTATGTATGCCTGACAATCGATTTTTTTTTCCTGGGATACATCATGTATGGGGGGTGATGATGATTGCTTGCTTTGCTACACTGGTAGTTGTGATCGTGATGATCATCATGGTGGATAAGTAAAGGTGGTGAAATGAAAGGGAATAAAATATTATAAGAAAAGCAAGTTTTCTAAACTGAACAGAACACAAATGAAAAAAAAACTTTTGTTGTTTTCAAATAATATAGTAACAACCTGTTTACATTGATATATATATTTTTCCTTTTTACGTCATGTCTGCTAGAAAATCAAATCATAATAGTAAATCATTTTTTTTACGTATTAATAATTGTATTCAGTTTACAGTTTTAGCCTCTCTCGCTTCCTCCAGTTGCGTGCATGCAAACATACCTCTATATACTACCTACATAGATACCTAGACAGGTAGTAGTAGTGGTTCAAAACAATAGGGCAATCTATGTCCAACAATTCATATAAATCATCATCACCTCTCTAGCTAGTACACTGCTTTAGTTCAGCAGCTCCAAAAGAGTCACCCAACTTTTTATTTTGTTTTTTTTGGGGTATCCTTCTCAAAAGAGTCATAAGTTTGTCCCGCTCCAGAAGCAGCAGAGAATAGTTCACTGACTGCATTATGAGGAGGATTCCCACTTGATGTAAAGTTTTGTGTATTTGTAAATTGCTTTCTGTGCGCTTGATAAGATAAAGAACCTTTTGCCATAATGATAATATTGTGTATATACCTATTATACCTACTGCTTGTCATCCATCTACCAAACAAAGGATGATGAAATGACAAACAACAACAACAACAACAAAGCTCAACTCTCAAAACAATAGAAGGAAAAACTCTGTGCGGAAGGATGGGAGTTTTTTTTTTTGCCTTTTATATTATTATTCTCATTATTACAATAGGTTCAGTGTATGAGTTTTTATGTTGATTGCATGGAGAATTGAGAGAGAGAGAGAAAACAAAACTTTGTTGTTTCTAAGGTAGAAAGAAATACCTATATAACCTTCCATTTTTATTGACATAACTTTACTCATTCATCATCAGATAGGTTTTTGTTTTGTCGTCGTCGTTGTCGTTTGTATTTTTTTTTCTTGGGTAATCTACTTCGGTGGCCATTCCTAGAATGTATAAGAATTTCATGCACACATACATATATGATATGGAATGCTGCTGCTGCTGTAACAATAGCAATTTTACAAAATGATAATATATATATATTTTTTTAAATCTTCTAATCTGATCATGAAGAAGAGAGACTTGATGATTTTTTTTGGGTTGACAAGTCAAGGATTTTTTACCACACACAAAACC
>JAHZNC010001315.1:0-11194 GCA_027744095.1 Zhuqinia jingwanae
TCTGACGAATGATTTGGAATGCACAAAAAAAGAAGAATTGTAGACTCAAAAATTATTAATTGTTAAAGTTTGATTTCACTAAATAACTTTTGTAAACATTAAATGTTGTGGTATAAAGTAGATTGCCGGTTTCTCGTGGATCAACCTTTTATATTTATGTGTATATCTGTCAAAGTATCCATTAACTTACATCTTATTCAATTCACAAATATCATCTCTCTCAATCATTATACCCTTTTGTAAAAATGTACATGAAAATTCATAATTTAGTATTTTCACGTGATGGATATTGGCGAGTTCCTCCAGCACTTGATACTTAATAGATTAGATAAAAGTTAAGTAATTTTAAGACAAAAAGAATAGTTACTCACCATGATACACAGAAAAATTTAAAAATTCAGAGGCAATTTGCACTCATGTAAAAAAAACATTCTATGAAAAAATATTACAAGCATTCAAGAAGAAGAGGATGATGATGTGGTTATATAACCAATTAATTGCATAAAAATAAAAACAATGCTGCGATTTGCTGCGTACATGATAGATGACCACGGTTGTTCAACACCAAGGCGCATACAAATAACGATGAGTAGGTACATTTTGGACAACAAAAAACAGGATGATTTTGTTTATAAAAAATGAAGAAAAAAATCGTGTCATTCTTGGGTGATTACCACACTGCGCTACACACTACACTGACGGTGGGAGGGCAGCAAATGAGCTCACGCTTGTTTTGTTATTTTTTAGTTCCTTTTCAAATCCGAATTATATGCATGCACACATATTTTATATCACTGCTGCTCAAGTCAAAAGGGTTTAAAACCCTTACGTTATGGTTGGGCTTACTATTATTTTTTAGGCATATATGTGTATTCTTTGGATTATTTCAATCATTTATTATATCAACCATCTCTTTTCTGATGCAACTAGACAGAATAAACCCTCACAAATTATTATTATCAATGCAGTACAAAGGTACAAGTGTTATTATTGTGCACAAAAGTACTAATGTCGGTAATCAAGAAAAAAAATTATATTTTCCGTTCCTTTGAATAACGACAGCTAGACTAAAACCGGATCTTGCGTACCTTAACTTTAATAAAAGCGTTTTCCTTGACGTGATGGCTAAAAGTACATGATATACACGTATTTGAGGGAGTAACTGCGGAAGAAAAAAAAGGAGAGAATAATGAAATTTCACGATTTGTTGTTGCAAAGAATATCACATCAGCAGCCCAGTCATAGCACACAACATTTATGGGGATGAATTGAGCGATGATGTTACAAGTTGCTACATCATGACCGCTGCTAGGATGAAATAAATAATAGCAGCGAAACAATAAATTACTTTATGTACCTGTATATTCTTAATAGCATACCTCAAGGTTTTCGTATTTCGTTACTAATAAAAACCAAAAGCCTCCCGGGTGAAAGGTGTGTGATCATTTGGATTTTTTGACCACTCATCAGCTAAACACTTTTGAGCAAAGTCATTATCATTTAAATTTCCCGTTTTTTTTTCTTCACCTTAATACTGAGTAGGTAATCCTGCAACAATAGTTGTATTTCCAGCACGCATTTAAAATATATGATGAGAATGTGAGAAAAGATGTAAACAAAAAACAAGTTTTTACAAATTTCATGGAAATTGTTCAGTTTTTTTCTTCATTCCTTTCCATTTAAAAGATTACAAGGGTGTATCAAAAGTAGCTTAAGTACACCTGCATTATCATTACACGCAATAAAATTAACACAACTCAAAAAAAACAAGAGTAAATAGCATATCTCTGCACAAAAAAAGAATAAATTACATATAGTCGATTTTAAACATGCGTTTTTAAGGAAGAATATTGTGTAATTTTCTTAACTTTCTAGAAAACCAATTTATATTCCACATCATAATAATAACACACAAGTATATTTAATATTATTCCGTCTGAAATGTAGTATCATTCTTTAGCCTTAAAAGCCGGCATGTATTTTTTTTAGAAGTGATAATAATAATAATATAGTAATGTTCACGTCAACTATATATATTAATGTTATTTTTGCAACAACAACAACGGTTTTTATACATTATTATTATTACTATGCGTATACGTACTTAAATTACAGATTATCTCTATTTTACATGATAAAGTGATACATTACGCTTCTTATTTGTAAGCAAACTTATTATTTCTATTATTATTATTCCCGTGGGATATTATTTATGGCAATACATATATTAGCAAAAAAATACATTTTTTTATCTCCTTTTAAAAACTTCTAGCTATACCTTTTAAAAAACTCACTTTTGAATGTGACACTGACATAATTCATGAAAACACAACAAGTCATGTAACATAATCACTTTTTTTGCTACTAAAAGGACAAATTATATACAAAATTATCATAATTACTAGGAAATCATATGCTGCGAGAATATATCCCCTAAATTCTCCCAAAACTTTTTTTAGTTAGTATGGATAGATGACAAAAGGATTATTTTTTTTAAACGCTATACATTTCACTTTTGTTCTTGACCTGGACTATCAATTTAGATTAGATCACAGCAAAAAACAAAGTCATTTTTTTCGTAAATACATACATATTATTGTTCCCTGAAGTCATCATCTAAATAAAATATATAATGCTTAAAGGTTTTAAATTGAAGAGCTGATAAACTTGTCTCATGAAGATGATAGCTGAAGGANAGCTTCTAAATCGCTTGAAGAAAGGTGTTGTGGGAACTCTGGGATTTACGCAGTCTGTAGGTCCCATCAAGTGGATTCGGCCCATACTGTCAAATAAAAAGACAACAAAGGGTATGAAGTAATTTGCATAAAATATACAAAAATAAATAAAAATATAATATAAGCTCTCCTTTTACAAGAAAAAAAATCCTTTTGTTATTTTCATTTTTTTATCTCTAGTTCAACAAACATGCATTACGAAATAAAAGCTCAGACTTTTTTTTATATAAAACTCTGATTTGTAATTTTGTTACTATCTGATTTGATTACAAATACTAAAATAGAATTATTTATTTATGAGAAATGCTATAATAATATTTTCTAGAAAAATAAATACAAACTTACTCGTCGCAATCAATCAACCCATCTCGGTTACAATCCTGTAAAGAAATCAGAAAAATTATAAATAAAGCATTTAATTATAAACTCATTTATGTACATGTGTGTAAAACTAAATAATTCGCATGTAATCTCAACAAGCTCATGTTAAGGCTATGTATATAACATGTTTTCACGTGTGTTCATTATTAAAAAATCTCAGATGAATCACGCGATTTTAAGCGATTGTCCACTCACTTTGTGTCACAAACATAAATTCACAGGAATTTGTAAAGTCACCTCATCGTAATGATAACTGTCAGATAGCAGATATGTCAAGTTGTATAAATTCATATTTAAACTTGATTTTCAAAGAAAAACATAATACAAACAAGAAAATATTGGTGAGAGGAAGGCGTTTTCTTTAAATTCATGCAGATAAAAGAATAATGTTGTACAAAACAAAATGTTTCAATGATGTATGGCCAGATACATAGATAATGGAACATGAAGTGTAAAAAAAAACTGGTCACTTTTAATTTTTTCACACTTGAAGCTTTTGTCGGTCATTCGTGTGTAGGTATTTTAAAAGTAAAATTGACAAGGTCAAAACCAAATCACACATGGACACGGATCTACTACTGGTTTTCTACTACTAAAAATTATGGCATTAAAGAATTTTTTGTCATTTTGGACATGTCACATTGATGACATGCTGCTTGACAGCCTATAACTCATGATGGCCAGTTGGGCAAAACACTTTTGTTGGAATCTCGGAATTACCAAGGTATGGTCCACGCAAAAACTGGTAAGAAGGACATGAAAGATGATCTGTCATATATGTATATGGACAAAAGGTCGGGTATTTCAATATTTCTCTGTTATTATTAGGTATTATTTATTATTATCATTTGTATGTAAGTTGGGTGGAATACCAGCTACTAATAATTCTCAAAGACGCCGCTCGTGTCCATAATTTAGTGTATAATTATTAGGAAAAAATGCATATTATATGCGCATGATTTATAATTGTTCATGTTACAACATCAAATGTAAAATATGCGCAGGGAAAGCAGCATAGCAGTAAAGCATACAAATTACCACTTCAACTAAAAAAAATATATTGTTGTAAACAAAAAGTCGATCTTACCGTTTGGAATCTCTGCATGTAAGTCCTGACCGTCTGTAGGAAACCCAATAATTAAAATTAATTGTTAAATCATGTAACTTTTTATTTATTTAAATAATTCAAATACATCAACTTCCTACTCATGTTTTGTTTGTGGTTGATATATTTTAATACCGACCACCACCACTGCAAAACCAAAATAATTACACTATGTTTTCAAAATGATAATTGTTGGTATATTATTTACCTGAGCGGAACAGATTGGATCATTGGCACAGTCTTCAAATGCTGTAAACAAGAAATGTATGCATACATATTAAAAGTAGTTTACGTCCAGCCTTGCTTAGTACACACTTATTTAATTAAATTCAAGACGCATGTTGTACGGTAGTCTTTTTCCCAGAATTCATAATGAAGGTAAAACTAGCAATTAAGATTCTCCACACAAACTACATGTTTACAGATATTTTACAACACAGGAAGTTGGGCTATATGTAGTTTTTATGTATGGGTTACTATGTACAGTATAGCTGTTTATATGACAAGATGATTGACGATTGATTTCTTTTGAAATTTGTCTTTTGTTTTTTCCACTAACCTCCCGCCCTTTCCGCCTTATCCCCTATCAGAGTGAGCTGACCTGCGTCCTGCCAATAAGGCCTTGAGATGAGGAAAGGTCCGCAATATTTCCCGTTTGAAATACACCTTGTCGTCAAATTACAATTTGTTGAGGCTTGGCAAATGCAAGCAAGGCAGGCTTCCGTCATGGGATTGATTGTTTTTCTTCTGGATCCTGTGTTGGAAATAAAATCATTTGATTGGTTAATAATAATAGCCAGTTTCAGTCTACTCGGAAAAATTCGAATCCAATCAAACCCTCAGAACAACGCCACATAAAGCTACGATATCGCAGATTAAAAAATACTGAGAAGAAATTGTTTACGTCTTTTTTCACCAATCAGAATGCGTAACGTTTTTTGACATGCGCTTTATGGATTAAATTCGAATGCTCATGGTACAAGTGAACAATGGGAAGGAAATCAATAATACACATTTCGAATTCGAGTTCGAGTATGGCGCTTCAATTCGAATCAATAAAGAAAGTAGATAAATGAAGTAATTTTGAAAAATGTAAACCCGTTTGGGATGCATTGCCGTCCACCAATCATAAAGTGCTACGCTGTTTCTTTTACATTTATTTTTTAAAGCATTTGATTTAAATTTTCAATTAAGGACCGCCGACTAATAATAATGTTTGTGTTATAAATTTTACCTGTATTTATTGAAGACTGTCCACTTAAATCATCTACTGAATTAAACCTCCTTTGCGGCGAAGGGGTCGCGTTCACAAAAATTATCAAAACTGCCAGTACTCCATAAACTGTGATCACCGTAAAAATACAGGGATTCGCCATTTTGTATATATTTTAAAATACAATTTTTACAACTTGTAACGTTTGCACTTGTAAACGGAACTATATACTTTGTACAATTTGAACGGAAACCAATTATTTTTATATATATTTTCACTTTCACGTCGTCTTATAACAAGTCACCTCTATTTCTTTGTTATTCACTTTTCCTTTCCTTTAACAACTCAACAATGTCAAGATTCACACACAACTTGTCATTTGCATTTTTTATTATTAATAACTACAATAACAATGTTTTATTTTGCTTTTTGAATGAACTCTATTTCTTTGTTGTTCACTTTTCCTTTCCTTTAACAACTCAACAATGTCAAGATTCACACACAACTTGTCATTTGCATTTTTTATTATTAATAACTACAATAACAATGTTTTATTTTGCTTTTTGAATGAAATTGCAAGCAAAGCTTTGTCTTATTTTTAAAAACTTTGTTGAGGTTAAACAAGTTGACTGCTGACTGTATTTGTATTTATCCCTCATAAAATTATCGTCCATTGCACCACTACTTGCTACTATGTACCATCGTCACTTTACTGCACCACCGGTTACTGAAGCAAAACCAAGAATGACTTTCGCGTGAATCCTAGACTTGCTATTTATGATGATTTTATTATGATTTAAGTTGTTGTAAAAAAATACTCTAGTCTTGCAGCAAAAATGCAATATATAAATTGGCTATGTATATATGAGCACCTGAGTCTTCATCAACACTAAAACCACTCACTCAGTACTACCTGCAGCAATAAAGGAATATATAAGTAACGTCAGTAAACTCATATTATATTAATATCTTATGTATCTACATACTTTACTTTGTATCATAAAAACTGGTACTAAAAACGCTGCAGACCGAAACAAAATTCATATTGCATTCACATCCACAATCCGCACTTCTATATCGTCATTTATTATAAACAGTGTTATTCGTAGAAGTGTTATATACGTATTTATGCTCTAAATTGCTAAAAAAGAAGAAGAGCAAGATTGGTCCTTTCTTTTAAAATATGAATTTTAGCATGAATATTTTTTTAGGAGAGAGGATGAGTAATGCGGACGTTTTAGGTGTAGGAATAGGGCGTGGGGGCAAGAGCGCAACGTGCATGGAATGATCATTCATGATGAAAATGATGATGGGCAGGTAAATAATAGTTGTCGTCACTCTGCATGGGTTTTTTTTGCATGATTTTGTATAATGGGTTGCTCAAATTATTCCAAAAATAGAGCAGTTTACCATGTCCATGAGATATTGCAAATGCGGATGTTAATTTAGGAAACTTTTAAGCTCAGCGGGTTCCGATTTTATGAATGAGTGATGACGTCGACAACGTTTTTTATTGTACATGAAAACTAATCATTGAGGGAAGGTAGTGTTGTACAGATTCATTGATGATAATAATTTAATGATGTTTACAAATAAAGAAAATTTAGTACATAGTTTTATTATTATAAATATTAATATTACCATGAGCATTTATTTAGAAACAACTTTTTCAGGACAAATTATTCTCACCCATTATGTGTCATACATTGTCAAAAATTAAACCGTCACCAACAATGAGCATTAATTTTAATTACAACAGGAATACTTTCTGTACTTCCTCCTTTTGGAAGCCAGACTAATCAGTATAACATTTAAAGTCCAATATACAGCTATCCAAGTGGCAGCCACTGCAAACCCAGGCCAAACTTTAGGATGAGTGAAACCCCATCCCCGATTTATGATTGAGCGTATAGACTCTCCCGCCAGTGTACATGGAAGTGTATAGGAAATGTAACGGAGTATCAAGGGAAGGCCTTCCACCGGCCAAAACATGCCGGATAGCATAAAGTTTGGGAAAAATATGGCCATGGCCAAAAGAGCCGCATCTGTTTCTTCTCGACAGAAGCTTCCAATAAGAAAACCTGTCGGTAGAAAAGTTTATGACTTTTAGTGATTTCAAAAGGTATTGCGTGGTCATACTTTTCATTGTGAATTTGGCTTACCGACAGACACCCCACACAATCCGATAACAATACACAACCCAAACACCAATCCTACCGCTCCTTTGATTTGAATTTGGAATAAAATGGAAACGATAAAAAATCCCAGTGCTGTTTGAAACACAACAATTACCGACTCTGTGACCGAGTACGCTGCCATTGTTTCCCAAGTTTTGACTCCAGCTACGACCGAGCGCTGGTGAGTGCCTTGCTTCTTTTCCCGGATGCATTGCATAGCGGATGAAATCATTGGAAAGAAAAAGAGAATCCCCATAACCAAGCTAGGTGCCAAAAAATCTCTAAATGCTGACGAAAAGTTCCCGTACGCTGGCGATAAATATTTTAGGGGAAAGTCTGCCGCTCGCTTGTCCACCCCACAGCTTTGAAGGAGATCCCGGGAAAATTCTTGAAACGCATCGGAAAATGTTTTCATGTAGGTCAAAGTGATTTGTTTACTGGATGCGTCCACTTCGAAACTAATTTGGGAGCCTTCAAAAGTTGCATTGTTGGAAAACTGCTTGGTTTTTATGGATCGAAGAAATAGGTAGGCTGAAAAGTTTTGAGGGATTATCATGTAACCCCAAATTTGTCCTTTCATCAGATTCTCATGTGCTTCCATTTCCGTGTCATAATATTGCTTTTTTTTAATATTTAAAAATTACAATTTGCCTTGTTTTATATAAAATGGTAAAAAATGTAAAAATTATTTACCAAAATAATAGTTTTTTCCGGAATTTTTTCCAAAAACCGACAACTCAAATGATCAATATAGCATTCACTTTCCCTCTCCTTTGGAATCCTTACATTTTGACAAGGGTCACCGTTTCTTGTGAAATTTACTTCATGATTGACAACTCCAAAAGGTAAATCTTTTGGATCTTCACCGACGGCAATACAAAATAAAGTTGCTTGTATTGCTGGTACACAAATAAGAAAAAGGAGAATCCTACCAAGAAATTTTTCCATCAATCTAATTAAAAACCTTACTCAAAAAATCATTTTTATGAATGTCTTTTTTACCAATAGTTTCGCGTCATAAGCAACGCATTCTTTTTTATCATGGCACATAGATGGTTATTGACATATTGTGCGTTTGAAAGGACCCCTTTCCTGGTTTTCTTGAGTTGTCCAGAAGTACTCGAAAGTAGTTCTAATTGCGGACAGCTCATGTTTTTGACAGGTGTTGAGACTACATTAAGCGGCTGCTGGCTTGAAGTATCGTTTTGGCAAAACTTTATAACTATTGGGGTGATGAGAGACGACCCATGTTGCTCCATCAAGGATTGTGGAGATTGTTCAATAAGAAGACGACCATTTCTCATGAATCCAATCTTACATTTTCAAATTGGAATAATCATTTATGCTAATTTACATGAAAATAAAATTTAGATAGAGATTTTTTGTTGCTAAACTGTATTTGACTGCTTGCTGTTACAAATAAATTAATGTTGTTGTATTTAATTATACATGACCCATATCATATTTATTGACAAGGTCATTTTGCATATGGATTTTACGGGCTCATCTAAAAAAAGCAAAGGCGGATCAGCGATAAGGGACACGGCAAATGAGATCCTCCTTCGTTGCCCACCACTAAAATAATTTATTTTAATTTACCTACATATTATTTTATTTTTCTGAGAAATGTTGCACCAGAATATCTAATTTGAGGGTAATATGAGATAACCTTAAACTTCCAACGATTTCTCCTTGACGTGGTAGCTGAAGAAACTCAATAAGAAACTTGATTTGATCTTTGATTTCCGTTTTGGTCATGCCATATAACATTCCAAAGTACTCCAAAAGCTCTCCAATGGTTAAAGTAGGGTACAACGAGATTTCCTTAAAAAGAAAAGTATGCTATTATTTACGAACAAAATAAGTTCCCAGTTCCCTCACTCCCATATGCTCACCTGTGGCATGTATCCGACAAGTTGACCAGGTACCCCACTTTCTTTACTGCATGGCTCCTTCCCAAATACTAAAATCTCTCCATCGTCAACCCTTTGAAATCCAACTATACAGGAGAGAAGCGTAGTTTTTCCACATCCGCTACTCCCAAGAAGCGTGTATCTGAAAAAATAATTTTTTCATTGACAATCAGCTCTTTTCCATTATTTTAAGTCACAGGCTTACATGGTTCCTTCCCGGACTGTCATGTCCAACTTATTCAAAACTGGAGGATCATTTTTTCTAAATGACTTAACAGCACCCCGGACTCTAATGGCGAACGGCATATTATCCATAGTATCTTCATTCCCAACGTTGTAAGCTCTTTCACCTGTTGCATCTCCATCTCCACTGACTCCTCCATAAGATTCATTATTCATGACATCAACTCCTCGATAGCCCTTTTGCTTTTCAAGATCCACATTAGCAATGTCAACATCAAAACCGTAATTGATGTAGCTTTTGACCGAAGTCAAATAAACTGTGTCTTCTTTAATTTTATTCATCATTAAATTTCAAGAGAGATTCTGAAAGAAATCAACAAAAGTAAACCATAGAAATGTTATAAAGTATGCTTTTGTAAAAACGTATGTTGAAGCCAAAATACCTGGGCGGCCGAACCAATACGCTACAGTTTTAGTAACTTGCTTTGTCAATTTTCTTTCCAGTTTAAATTATTTTGGAGAATTTTCTTTTTAATTTCAACAGTTTTACACTATAACCAACGTTTCTTGGCAAAACAAATAAGCAAAATGAGTATACACACCTAATATGTAGCATGCAACAAGGCAAGTTTGAAGTTGGCCTTTTAGTTGCCTTAGTTATCTTATCTATTTGTAGCGTCTGGTTCTGTTCATCACTAGTTCTCACCATTCCAGAGTTGTACAGATCAACATGTCGAATCAGGTTCCCAACATTTCTACACGTAGCCAACTATTATTTATTTCTTTAAATCTTATGTGTAGGTATTGGTATTTCAAATTTCATTCGTCTACTACCTCTATAAGCACGTTTTCTTAACTTTTTCATGCAATGTCCAGTGTACACCATCAATCATACATACCTGATTTATTTCTTTAAATCGTATGTGTAGGTATTGGTATTTCAAATTTCATTCGTCTACTACCTCTATAAGCACGTTTTCTTAACTTTTTCATGCAATGTCCAGTGTACACCATCAATCATACATACCTGTACCTACAATACAACGCACAACAAGAAAACAAAACTTTGATTTCATGCCCATATTATGCATGTAAAGAAAACATTAAAAATCTCAGTTTGCAAGATGAATGATTTTTATTTTAGTATGCAGAATAGAATGAAAGGGTCATAAAAGCTTTTATCAAAGTAATGCGTTTACGGCACACCTGCAAAGTAGTTGACCAATGTAACTCTAGTATTACTATTATTAGTATACCTGTATTAGTTGACCATCAGAGGTCCACTTTAAAAATATCATAGTAAATTGGTCGCTATGAATTCGTTGCGGGGGAAAATGGTCAAAACCACCTGCATGTTGGCCCCTATACCGGGTGATGTTTTGCGCTATGAGGGTGGAGTTATTCCTTGTTTGTAGATTTGCTAACATGAGAAAAGTTTCCACGGGAGCGCAGAACACGTCGTGCCACCACCTGTAATTATTATAAAG
>JAHZNC010001316.1:0-10417 GCA_027744095.1 Zhuqinia jingwanae
CAAAAAGAATTATGTTTCTAGCTGTTACCGTTTTTGAACAGCAGGTTGGCGAATATATTTTTTGAAAATTCGCCATAACTCACTTATGCGTTGAGAAAAAAAATTAAAATTTTGTGATACAACATAATACTATAGGGCACATCTTTTAAAATTATTTTTAACTTATTTAAAAAATATCGTGATTGCAGCTGTCTAATACAGGAATAGGTGCAGTATAGTTATTTTATTATGTGAGAGTTTGCGATAGATGATAATGAGTTGTCATTACGATTAAAAAGAAAGAAACTTGATAAAACAAACAGTTTTGTAAAAAAAAATCATGCGTGTTTACCAGATAATTTGTAGAATAGAAGTATTATAGACTAATAGCAAATCTTAAAAATAATCAACTTAAAAGAATAAAACTTGGTTTCTTACTCTTGTATTTATTTTACATTCATATTCATAGTCTGCGTTGTGCTGTGTAGCTTTCATTCCATGTTTGTGAGCATGGTTCAATTGTTCACTGGTTATGTCGTTTTGTCAAGTGGGTAATCCTACTGAGAGTGTGCTGGCTGTTGATGGTTGATTCCATGATGCTGATATACATATATACAATGCAATGCAATAATAATATACGGTTTTATATTTTTAGCGTTTTCCTTCTCCTCCCACACAGGTTTTGAAAGTAGTCGCTTTTTGCTATTATTGTATCATCTTACATCAGAGCATTAAGAATAAGAAATAAATATTTCACTTCACGTAACTCTTTCCTTCGTGTTGCGTACATACTATCAGATATAATGCTATGTAGATATGATTTTTATTCAAGACAACAGTAAAGTGAATGATGGTGCAGCAGCAGCAGTAGTGTATGTATAGCTCGTCGCGTTGAAATGTTTCTTGCTCACCAAAAAAAAAGGACGTGATCTTTCATGTAGCATGGAGGTAAATAAGAGATGAGATTCCGTGATGAATCCACTCTACTCCACTTTAGTTTTGTAACGAACGACGCAAGCGGCACACACACAACTGACACGTATTGTATACGCTCATCATAACCATCATCATCATTATCATCATCATCATCATATATATTGAGATGTGCACGCATAATATTTAAAAAAGGAGACGCAAAACCCTTTTCGTTCGTGGATCAGATCCCATCACGAACAAAACAAGATATAATGGCGAAGATGATGGCTCTGATGATGAACTTGGCTCTTTCTTCATCTCCTTCTCTTGTTTTCCTCATTCTCTCTTGATGGAACAAGGAGAAGGCATCAGACAGAAGAGGCTTAAGGTAAAGTACTAGATCTGTCTGGGAAGCTTAACAGCTCATGAAAAGAAAAAAAATGAAGAAAAAAAGCTTTTATATTTAATATTTTCACATGCAGAACATTTTTTTTATTTAAAAGATGAGTAGTACTGAAGGAGACACAAATGGAAGTGGAGCTTTTTGTACTTATTATGGTTACAATACTGCTCCTCATATATGGTTATGGTGCTACATAGCACATTGTTTAGATGCTTTTGTCAGTTTTTTAGTAGTAGGAAAAGAGCTGCGTGTGGTGCTAGTTTGAAAAGGAAAAAAAATTATTCATTTGTGTGCTATATTTTTTGGTATTAAAGTTGAAGAAGAAAGATATTATGAAGGGGTGCTGCAGTATGTGCTGCTGTGTGTTACTTGCACTTGTTATTAGTGCATCTCTGAATGTGTGATATAATCTTACTTTATGTATTCTGTATATTAATTCAATGAATGTCACGATTCCTCGGAACCCATTCCTTGCCGACAATACCAGCAGCGAGAGCACTACTACTACTCTTAAAGCGGAACACAAGTGGTGGTATTTCTGTAGTTTTGAAAGCAAGTGCGTACATTATGGTAAAAGATAAAAAGAGAGCGCATATCAAACAGCATCCATTCTTGTTGGAAATGCTTGACACTGATGTGGTGTAACAGCTTCTTGGCTACAAGAAAGATTTTAAAGTAACATGAATGATGCGCTCTATTTTTTCACAAATTCAAATTCTTCTTGAGATACGTTTATATAATCAGGAGTCCTCCATTTTTTACAACTAGGTACCTGTCTGTCATGTATAAATGAAATGCGCAAAACCTTGTACCCAGCGTTGTTGGGGAAAAACCGCTTTTGATGGCGTGGTTTAATTATTTATTAAAGAAAAACCCTGGAGAGAAGAACGTAAAAGTCAAATTCATTTTACAAGATTTTTTTTTGCTCAGAAGAAGAATGAAGATAAAAGGAATGAAGAAGTCAACATAACTAGAAAATGTGAAATGAACGTGGCAAATGAAAATATTTGTACATGTGTGTAGTAGGAAGGTATATGCTCGTATTGTCAATTGGAATAGATATGAGCTCTCTTATTCATGGCACAAAACTGTTTTTTTTGTACTAACCATCAACAACAACCAGTCTTTACTTTTTACATGTGAAAAAATGGGAGCGACACAAACAATCAATATACGAAATCACGCTTTCCTTCTTCCTCACAGGTTTCATTATTTATTTTTTTATAAAACTCGGATGGATGGATGGATACATAGCTTGTGTGTGTGTGTTGTAAAAAAGGACAGAGATGAATGAAGTTAGGTAAGCTCGTTATCTACACTAGCTTTGTGGCAACCTGTAAACATATTTGGGAGATCCAATTAACTAGCAGCAATAGTGATTTCCTGATACAAGACTGGAAAATAAATTGCTATTCATTGAAAAAGCACTCCTCTCTCTCTCTCTCTTTTTGATCCTTTTCCTCTTTTATAAATGCTTCCAGCGGTGTATATATATGTTTTTTTTGCATTTTACCACATCAAATAACCAGCATCTTTGAATCTCCTCGTCGTTGATTAACGTTCAAAGCATACACTACTCTGATTCTCTTTTATTACATATTATAATCAAAGCAAACGAGTAGGGCGTGTGTAAAGAAATGAAAGTTCCAGCCATATCATTTATTTCAAAGCAAAAAGTAATTGATCTGCAATTGCTAGTTTCCGTACAAGGAAGAAATCAATAACAAACTACAGCTTGGTCTTTTTATACATGATACACAGAGTACTTTGCATACATTACATTTGCATACATTGCCAAGAGCTAAAATATTTTCCCTCATGTCAAAATCTCATATTACATTAATAAAAAACAACAAAATATATAATAATTCTATTGCACTTTGTGTGTATGAAAATGGGCAGATAATCTATTGGGTGGCATATAGGGAAATAGGTACGTAAAATTGATTTTCATTAACGATTTCTCATAAAAAAAGTACTTTTCTTGTTATGTGTAATTTCATTTATTCAAAGATAAGTAGTATCCCACAACACAGTCATATCCTATTACTTAGCTCAACTTATTATAAACAACTTTTTAAATGTAAATGGCGGAATTGGAGAAAAGAGAGAAAAGAAAATTTAATGCTGATAACGTCATTCTCGCACGTTGTTTTTTTTGGTCTATAAATCTTCCATAATATATCGTTTAGCGGCTGACTTGACTGCCATCTCACAGGGGACTTAATACTTGCGTACATAAATATTTTTTTCTTTTTAGTGTTTAATGGCCTGCAAAAGCCGCATAATATAATATCGTCTAAGCCCTCATGTAGCCACATCAAATCATATCTTTTAGAAACAATCATTTGACTTGTAAACTTGCTCAGAAAAAAAGGAATTAGACTGTGAAATTACTATCTTTCAACTATTCTACTTCACATCTCTTACGATTGCTCCTTACTTTATTCTTGGACATTTTACTCCAACTCTCTATTCTCCTTCTCTCCATTCCTCTGCTTTGCTACACACGTAATATCCTTCCTTCATTTCCCTTAATTTTATCCCATTATTACGCCTTGCCATCTTTTGCCATATCATATTTCCTCTTTGCCCCTCTCCACTGCTCTCTATAGAAATACCTACGTGTATATTAGAGTTGTGTGTCAAAAAGGGTGGAAGGAAAGGAGGAAGCATTTTACCTCATTTTCTGCACAATATGAAATCCAATGAAGCTGGAAACGAGTTAAAGAGGACAAAACTTTATGGCGAAAACGATTGCCCCAGTGTAGAGTACAAAAGGTTGAAAGTTCATTTACAGATATTTTACTATCCACACTCCCTAAACAAGAAAGAGTTTTGCATGTTTATGTTGAGCGGATGGGCGAAGCAAAATAAATTAGTACCTATACATTTTATCCTACTATGCTGAACTCACAAACGTGTTAATAATAATTTAAAAGACGAACAGTCTACAGAGTCAAGAAAAAGTACAACTTATGCAGTTCCACAATAATGATAATGTCATTTCAAACATGTAATAAACTGCTCAGTCTATTTTATCTCCACTCGTCTCGTGCTCGTCTTTAAACTAGTCAAGATAAAAGCTGAAAGTAGAAAATGTGTATTGTTATTATTATACACGGAATAGAATTCACATTAACGCAGACAATTTTCATGAGCAAGAAGAAGAAGAAGAAGAAAAGAGCGAGACAGCGAGACAAGCTGGTGGTAAAAAAAGTATATATGTGTAAATGTACACACACGTAAGTACCTATACAAAGATCAGCAGATGAGAACTTGAATGGAGGAAAATGATAATATACGCAGTTTTTTGTACGTAAGTATAATGGTATGCCAAAATTTACTCTTTGGTAAATGCTCAAGTGTCTCTTATCAACATACCACCACCACCCACCACTACCATCATCACCGCTACAGCTACTCAAGAATGCGTACCTACTTACATACATACATGCAAGCTGCCATTCCTAAAAATATACAAAAAAGTAACTAAAAGTGGGTATATATGTAATTTTATATGATAATATATTTTTAAAAAATTGTGTAGATGCGTCCGCTATTCTCAGTTTCTCCCCTCATTCTGCACCAAAATGAATGCAAATTTTCTTCCACATGCCATCCTGCCAGTTCGTATAGATTATAGCCCTCTTGAGACTTTTCCCCTCTCATCATTCTTTTTTTTCACAAGCTCCTTCAGGAAAAAGAAGAAGATAATATGGTCGACTGTTGTTTTTAAATACACGTCAAGATAACATCACCTAGCACCACCACCACCACCACTACCATTTTTGCTAGTACCACCACCTCTACTACCATAAGAATATTATGGCATTTGGTTTGTTTCTCCAAAGTTCGTACAAAATGTACAATGTGAAGAAAAAAAATCTTTGGGGAGAGGAACACAACTATATATACACAGTAAGTGCTAACCACACAAGTATATCAGCATTGCCACTCTCTGTTATGTTTTTAAGTCAAACAGGAATGAATCGTAAAAGAAGTAGACGTTACCCGTTTGGGTACTACTACTACTGCTACTACTGTAATAACTGGAAAGCTTATACGTACTCCTCCCATTACCACCAATACCGCGACTCTCACGACACAGGAAAAAGACCAAAAGAGTTTCCATCCAAGACCAAAGTAAAAAAAAAAATATATATATTTTAAAGTTAGTCTACCCGAAACCAAAGTAAGCCTGGTTGTTGGAGAAGGTTTGGGAATTCTGTCTAGTAAAATATTGTTAACTGATGTGTACATACGCATTATACACACGTGTATATATGTATACATGTATACGTAATTTGTTGGCGGAAGCACAGTTTCTGATTCTCCACTGATTCAACCTACTACTACTACTGGGCGACTTTACAAATATCGCAGTTACAAAGTGATGTTTTTCCTTTGGTTTTTACTTGGTGTGCATGTAGATCTTCTTTTCCCTTTCCCCTGGTTTCTCTCGTTCCAGTTCATCCGGTTTTGGTCCCTCGTTTTTGTTCTCCCTTCACATCTTGCTCATCTTTTTTTTTGTTGGCTGGAACGAAACGATGCAACGATTACAACAGGATTCACATTCATTCACTTGTAATGTATGCAGTAAATGCATATACCTATATACTACATTTTGCCTATATGTTTGTGTATGTGTGTGTGTAGGTACTAACGAAAGCCATATATTACAGCCGACCAATCGTGCCTATACATATAAAGTGTGTACATTTGCAAAAGCGTATACATTATAAAATGCATTTATACTTTAGTTTATGTATTCCCTAGTCTCACATTATGTGCCACTTAGCGAATCACTGTCATGCAATATAGAATGCTAATGATTTGGCAACATCAAAATGAGAATAGGAGAGATATAAAAGGGCTTCTTTTTTTATACCAGTAGTAGAAATAGTGCACACATCCTCCATAAATATATATATATACTTCACCGCACCACCGCCACCGCTACGACGACGGTTTTCCAGTCCCATTCCATTATGGATCTCCATTACTAAGCACAATACTTGAACAAACACTAATGGCAATTTTTTTCTTCCTTCTCTCCAGTTATTGTCTTCAAACAGAGAGAAGAATGAAGTACGCGTAATCGTAAACGATGGGGATTTTCCTGCTCAATATAAGAAAGAAAGTTAGAATCAAGAGAGGGGATTGTGTGGGTTGAAAAAACAAACTAAGTAGAGAGAGAGAAAAAAGATCATCCAAATAAAAAAAGTTCTTTTTACCCAACAGCAGCAGAAAGACCAAAAAACAAAAAAAAGGGAAAAATGCATCAACAAAAATTACTGACCGGAATGAATGAGTGGGCGAGAGGGTAAACATGCAGATAATATTTATATCGACAGACAAACATTATAGTTATTTGTATACAGTTCACTCTTTCTTTTTTTCTTCAAATGATAGACTTCCAATGTTCCAATTTAAATTTTAACATGTATAAACTCTCTCTCCAATAAACTTTTAGTAATTTTTTTTCTTCGTGATCAATGTTTATTTTGTAGTTATTATTTACTGCAGCTCGAATTTGTAAGATAAACCAAGTTTATCTTCATTTTATAGTAGCTTGATAATAAACACTTAAATTCTTGGGCTATATAAACTATGAAAATGTAATATAAAATATATTATTGACTCATTTACGAAGTCTCTATGAAAATAGGGAAAATTTGTAGCAAAATTAAGGGAGGACATGACCAGAGAGATAGGACGAGAGAGTAAATAATTTTCTCTCTTTCTCCAGTTGAACGTGAAGGAACGTGTATTTGTAACTCATCATGAGGCGAAATGGACGTGCGCTTTCCTTAATTTAGTGTCTATTGAGCGTGAAGCACGTATGTAGTTTGGTTGTGTGTAATGTAGGTACATATGTACATATTTTCATCACTGCAGTTATTTGTTTTAAGAAGAAAATCCGTGGTGGTGTTGTAAGGCATCCCATTCTCATCTCATTTCCCCTTGTTTTATGTCCTTAATTCGCTGTTGGCCTATCACATAACTAATACCGAACAACGCGGTGAAAATTTTCCATTTCTCTCAGATTCCAAACTAGACTCCAAAAATACAAAAAAAAATAATAATGGAAAATCACGTTGAAATACCATCCTGTTATGTTTACGCTCTTGTACTATTTTACATGGTTATTTTATTTGCTAGAGCTAAATATGTAGATTGTATATACATTCCACATAGCTTTGCATGGAGGACAGTAAAGTTCACGTCTTTTTGCTACTTTTGGAGAGAGCAACAAGAAAGGAGCGACGAAAAAGAACATTTTTGGTAATTCTTATAATGAACCAGAGCGACATAGGCGACGAGGAAAAGAGCTTTCCAACTGGCTCGCTTTTGGTCTTCTCTCTCTCTCTCTCTCTGCTGCTGATCTGCATGCTCTCTCAGCATGTTCTCCCTCGCATTATGTATTCTACATACACACATTATCATTGTTTGTACAGTGCAGTGTGTGTAAATCCAAGTAAGCACATAATGTGAAGCCTGTCTCTAGTACAACGACGACAACGGAGGATGGAGTGGAGAGCTTTTGCCACTATACAAAAGATTTTGTTGTTAATGTGTGCTTTACTATATTATAACGTTTTGAGTTGAAGAAGAGAATATCACAATCCTCCCCCTCCTCCTCCTCCAAGGCATTCAACAAGACCAGCAGAGACCAGCAAAAGCTCCACCAGGATGAAAATGAAAGATGAAGTCAGTACCTTCACTCCTCGTCGAATTAATATGCCTTTGTTGCTGATCTTGCTCTTGAGAAGGTTTTTGGTAGATGTGTGCTGGGTTAAAGGTTGTTTTGTTAGATGACTAGTTGTAGTACATACATATTCACACACACATCATCACCATCAGCAGCAGTACGTTTGACTACTCTAGTAAGGCATTATATAGTAGTCAAATTTTCACAAGCTTCTCAACACACCATCTTGCATCACCATCATTGTGTATTTTGTTCATCCTTCCTCCAACAAAATGCACTTTCCTGACTTGTTCTTATCATCAAGTAGAGATCTCCCGCAACCTACATATAAATGTATTTTATGCCAGAATGTTGTATTTATAGTTTATATACAAATATATTGAATTCAATGATGAAGAAGAAGAAGAAAAAGAAGAAGAAAATCTCCAGCAGGGAACTGACTTGAATTTTGTATTTACGCTGGGGCTTTTGCGGTCCCTTTGTAATCAGTGTTATGAATGCCACAGAGAGAAAACTGCACAGTTTCTCTTCACTTTGCTACAAATCTCTAGTCTGCTGATGAAAGATATATATGTGTGTGTAGTCATCTAGACAGTAGAGCTTAGCATCCTTCCTTCCTTTTTCCTCGAAAAATAAAACGTAGCCAGTAGGTGATCACAACAAGACTGGTGAGAGAGAGAGAGAGAAGGTGAGAATGTTTCATAGTATTTATGTACCTAAATATCATGCATATGAAAATATATATAGTGTTTTCTATCAATCGTTTTGAAAATTTAGTGCTTACTACTCTACTGGAGATTTGTTATACCTACCCACTACTACTACCTAATACTAAAATGTATTAATCGAACAGTTACTCACATTACCATGTTTGCTCAGATTGAATAGCTATTCAGTTGCAAGTTTTTGAAAGGCCTTTTCTGCTGTCAATGGGGATATCGGATGAAAACATGAATGCGATAAAGATAACAAATAAATCAAATGATATTTTAGATTTTCATACTACTTTGCTACATAAATGAATCCCTGCATTGTTTTCTCACCAAATAGGACTCCNTTGAATAGCTATTCAGTTGCAAGTTTTTGAAAGGCCTTTTCTGCTGTCAATGGGGATATCGGATGAAAACATGAATGCGATAAAGATAACAAATAAATCAAATGATATTTTAGATTTTCATACTACTTTGCTACATAAATGAATCCCTGCATTGTTTTCTCACCAAATAGGACTCCATTTTAGCTGCACCTGAAATGAAAATGTCAAGCAAAAGGATTAGATTACTTTGTTTTTTGGTGAAATTATAATAAATTAATGTTTTCAGTCATGTGTTAAAAATTGTGACGTGATGAGGATTAGTAGTAGTGGCAGAAGCTATAATCATAGGCATTTGTTCATTGCTTACTTTCTATTCAACTTGCATCTCTCTCAGTAACTTTATTATTATTATTATTATTATCATCATGAACGAGAATTACTAGAAATGCTAGTAGAAGCGAAAAAACACTTCTTGAGTGCGTACAAATTGTTAATAAAAATGAAAGGTGCAATCATAGCAGCAGCAGCAACATCATAAAAAAATGACATGATCATTACTATTTACTATACCATTGCAACACGAGGCATACTTAACAAAAGTATTCCATCTACAGAAAAACTTTTAATAAACAACCTTGAGTAGTATTTTTTTCATTTTAAAAATTATCCAATAAACATTACTCCTGAGCGTGCGTGTGTGTGTGTAGAGTAGAGACTAGACTGCCTTCACGTTTCAAATCAGACAGACAACTAACAAGAACTAATAAAAACGATGTCCATGTTTCTCTGCGTGCACCTTCGTACATGTATAATACTGTATGGTTATGATCAAAGGAGGTACACAATTCCTCATGGTAGAAAAATTTAAGCAGCAGCTCTTTCAGTTCAGAAAATTAGTATTTGTTAATATTCTACGCACTTCTTGTCCTTTTCTCCATTTACAGTCTCGAAATGAAAAGTATAAACATCAGAATATGTTATGTTGATGATGATGATGATGAGATGAAGAACGCAACGGGAGATCACAACAAGACACTTTAACATGTTTGGCATTGGCAAGCATGAGGCATTATTACGAAAAGCGACGATCACGACAATGTAACACTAAAAGATGAAACATACGAGGCATTGTTAATATTGTTGTTAAAATGTTTCAAACGCTGTAAAGTTGGAGTGTTTAGGAATTTTTTTTATTTAATCCTGTAAGACAAGTACATTTTGTTATTTACTGGTTCTAATTTTTTTAAGGGAACATAGGTATTCTTCAAATGAAAAAAAAATTGACGCATTTTTTTTCACTTTGTTATTCGCCAAAGTGTCTTCATTTATTAGTATCTAAAATAATTGAAGAAAAAGAGGGCCGACCATA
>JAHZNC010001317.1:0-26646 GCA_027744095.1 Zhuqinia jingwanae
ATATTTTCTTGGTGTAACCATAAAATTTATCTACCTAACTATTTAGAGCACAATAATATATAATTATTATTATCCTTTTCTTAATTCCATCCACACAAAATCCCAAACCTTTTCAGATAAACACGATCCCATCCTTTTCAGTCTTCAGTTTCATTATGAACGCAGAAACGTGGCCTACAAAGACACACATTTGGAATACCAAAAATTGTGGTGCACATATTAGTATGTACATATATAGGTTTTATGTCAAATAAATACAAAAAAGTACTCTGGATTTGATTTTAAACTATTTTATTTACTATTCCATGAAAATGTGATTAGTGACACAGGACGACACGGAAACAAACGCTAAAAATATATTGCTATAAATGCGAAAAAGAAGAAGGAGGTCAAAAGATATGATCTAGCATTTCATTTCATTTCACTGCTCAGACAATATAATATCAATACCATAAACTTGTTTACTGAATATCATGAAGCATTTATAGATGAAAACAAAATAAAAAAAGCAATAGTCAAAATCATAACACAACTATATTGACTATAACAGTTTTACTGTTCAGGAAAGCCTTGCGTTTTATGTCTGATACTGGCCTTGTTGTTATCTGTTTATACTATTCGCAGAAAAACACACACACACAAACAAACAAACAAAAACAAAATTACGTACATTTGGAACATATATGTGTATATGTGTGTGAAATACATACATATATGTATATTATTACACAACAGTAGCACTATAGTCATCTCATCATCACTATACTACTTTACGAATAATAAAACAAACAAAAAACATCAATAAAAAAACAGCAAACAAGGAGCATCAAGAGCAGTGTAGGAAAACAGCAATCCTTAATAATAGCAATATGAAATCTTGTTGATTGAGGATTGAACTCGTTTTATATCACTTTTCCCCACTGCCATTTCCTGTTTTTATGTTTGTGATAGTTTTCTCTCTTCATGTGTAGACATACCTACACACATGTAGGCAGTACACAAGAGCAGTAATAATCATGTTGTTTCTTCTGCAAGACCACACAAACAATAGTACAAAAGAAAAATATGTGATTGCTGAAGATAAGGATGATCGTGGTCAGGGGATGATGATTGTAAAAGTATGTAGCAGCAGCAGCGTTTGTTTGTGTGTGTGTGTGTGTGTGTGTGTAGCAAAGGGTGCGGGTGTACTTTGATTTCTTCTGGTTTGATATTATTTCAGTTTTTATTATTAGCTATAAAGTAATATGTTCTTGTATATATTGGACATACAAAAAGCTACACAATTTTCTTTTTTCCCCTTCTTTCGTTCTCTGTCTCTCTCTCTCTCTGATAAATTGATAGCCAAGGAATTTTTTGATGATGATGGCAAAGTGATCATAATATGATGCCTTATATGGCAAGCGAATTAGATGTTTTATATGTGCACAGCATAGCCAGTACACAATATACCATAATATACAACAACACACCATCATCATAAATAAATGGAGATAGAGACAAAAGCAGCATTTATTCGGCTGCTCCTTATTCGGCTGCGGCGGTATAAAGCAAAGAGCAATAAGGAAGACGATGATCCTGATAATGATGACAATGATGATAATAATGATGATCATGATGATCATGATGAGGAACATGAGAGGAGAAAATAGAAAATCCTAAGACTAGGATTTCCTACCATTCAGCAAAACCCTACAAGCAGAAATATACTAGGCAGCAGTTTATTTCAGTACAACAGCGAAAATACCTATAATATACTTAGTATGTTCTATGATCATTGGTGTGTGTGTGTGTTCTTGTTGTTGGATTTTTAGTGTTGTTACTGCGAGCCAAGTCAATAATATACAATATAAAAAGCATCATAGATCATTCTAAAGAATTTTGACTGAGAAAGAGAGAGACTATTTCTCTTTAGGTATATTATATACCACCACATAACAACACGCAGTAGTAATAATAATAATACTTTCTGCAGCTCAGCTCTTCCTCTCCTGTGTTTTCTCTGTCCTTCTCTAAATAAGGTTATTTTTGGCGATTTTGTTGCTTTTTTTTTGTCTTCTTGTATTTTTCACTCTATTTTATTGACCATTATTATATCCATATCTATCTTGGTTTGTTTGTTCCTTTCTTCGATGCTGCTGGTTGTGTAGGTTTAGAGTAGCAAAATCATGCTGCACTGCTGCTGCTGCTGCATTGCTGCTACTGCCGCCGCCGCTAGTGCTTGTTAAATCAACGGCGGATCTTTCTCTGTGAAATAAGGAAGACCAAAATACTTCAATACCTGTTTACTTTTGGTTTGTGTTTGGCAGGAAGAATATAGCAAAGTACATGTAATAAGTAGGTAGGTATATATTTAGCCTACATATATGGCTTTGGGATGTGTATGCCCAATATAACCATATGGCTCATCAATAATTGACTCAAGAGTTGGAATTTAGTGGATGGAATTGAGCAAACAAAGGCAAACAAACAAACGTGAAGAATGATAAAATATTGAATAAAAATACATGAGCATCATGAAATGAAAGAGGAGGAAAAAAACAAGAAAGAAAGATGAACGTGTATGTGTGTTTGTGTTGAGTACAAGGCTAAGGGTCCAGCAGCCATAGAAAAAAAATATATAAAGACTGGCCATTTTTTATGTTTCAGTGGAATAAAAAAAAGGTATGCATTTGTGTGTGTGTGTGTGTTTGTTGGCTTTTGTGCTTTATTCTCTTCTTTTTCTCTTTTGGCTACTTCTGAATTCATTTTTATATCTGACGCAGGCAGCAGTAGAAACGAGATTTCTACGACTATCATTATTATTGCAATTTTGCTTCTGGACATTATACTTGGTTGAAATATAGTACAAGAAACGGTTGATGGTGGTTGGTAGGTATACGCAAATGCTGATGTTTTGCTGCTGCTAAGGAAAACTGGAAATGTTATTTGTCCTGATGGACTGCAAACAGACATGAAAGCATTTTTCGGCTTGTGTTTTTCCCCTTTTTCATCCCCATTCATTTTGGCCAAGAAAGGAAGCCAAAATTATAATGCAAGAGGATTGTAGTAACGATATGAATGAAAAGTATATGGGTATATATGAGTGTATGTAAAAAAAACGTAGTTAATATCTGCTGCACTGACTGACTGTGTTTATATAAAAAGAAATATAAGCTCAAAAAGTGATGCTCTCACTCAAACCATCCATATGTATTTCTTGGCAGCAGTAACAATGTGCGACACAAAAGTTGTTTGTTGGAATTTTGGAAGTTTTTGGATAGAGTGCTTGTTGTGCTTTCACATTTTATTTTTTGCATCATCACATCGAATTACACTCACATGAAGATGGTCTTTATGTAACAAAAATACGTTCCACCGCTTTTCCAGATTTATTTTTTTCAGTTATGAGGCAATGTAAATTGTGCATAAGCAGCAAAAGTAATATAAAATTTATAATGCAATGTTGTTGATGTGTAGTTATTTTTTTATTTTTTTTTAGCGTTTTTGTGTGAAGTAAGTGCTGGGTAATGATATCTTCTTGGGATATAATTTTTGTTAGTATTTGCTTCAATGTAGCAATTTTGTTGTACTTGAATGAGGGGAGAATAATATGTATGGCATCTCTCTGTAATACAATATAAATGTGTTGAGAGAAAAGCTCATTTTTTTCCTTCCGGTGGCGTTTTAGGAATTGAACAGAGAAGAAGAAAAAACGTAAAACGTCTGGAGATTTTTTTCTTCTTCCTTTTTTTCGGGTTTACTTTTTCTGTGGAGTAAAGAAAGGAGCAGTATAATTTTTAACGGATAAAAATAGGTATCCGTAAATAACCCTCTTTCTCTCTATTCTCTCTCTCTCTCTCTCTCTCTGGCTAGTCTTTATTCTGTTCATTTCAATCTATACAGATGAAATGGAATAAGAAAGCAGAAATAGAGATGGATGGTTAAACAGGAATATTATAAGCTAGTGGGATACAATATATAGACTTTCTTACTCTTTTTTCTCCGTTATTTTTTGACTTGAGGCTTCAAAATACAAAATTCTTTTTGAACTGTGTTCTTGCTCGCCTTCGTTGTGATATTTGGTTACCACTGCTGGTTTGGTTGTCTGTGTGTAATAATAAGGTTCTGTAGTAAGTTAAATATGAAGTATGCTTGTTTGATGATGTGAGTGAGTGAGTGGTGGTGGTACTAGTATCTGTATAAAAGTTGTAAGTACAAAGTATATAATAATGGGTTAAGAAGTTATAATATGAGCAGTTGAGTATTTTCTCTTGTGAAATATTTAAGTTATCATGAATAACAAAGTAGGGTCTTGTGGTGGCCGAACTGCTGTGGAAATTGCGTAGATTGAGAGTTACTATAATACATATATGAGATGTAGTTGAATGCGGAATAAGTTTGTATGACATATGAGGAAAAAGTAGGTGAATTTGGGATGAAAGAGAAATGCACCGTTTTCCTTTTTTTCCCAGCAAAAATTTGTATGTCAATAATTAAAGTTTTTTTTGCCAAGATTTTTTAAAAGAAGAAATGGAGATGATGGAAAAAATGAAATTAGCTGGTTTGATTTTAATACTGAGAGTGATGTTATGCGCAAAGGTACAATTTCTTATATCATGGCACTACTCCCATCTAACATTTATTACATGTTATTGTTTGGAAACAGGGGACAGTGTATTGTTCCCAAGGACAATATATTGTCCCCATATCTGACTGTTAGTGTACGTCAAAAGTTAATAGTAGCTTCAGATGCCTCTTTTCTAAGTTCATTTTCTAAATATGTTAACATAGTACGATTAAATAGGTACACTATGTTATTGTAGCATATTACATACAGAAGTACATATATGTAACATATAAGCAATTCTTGACAGTAATCCGGCGCGGCGCCTCCTTATGGGTTCAAAGAAGCCTCCAAAGAAGCTGACATATGTTACCGGAAGTATTGTTATGTGCCAATGAGTGTGCTGTTAGCAAGAGTGCGCGAAATGCTCGGAAATTGGCAAGAATATATTAACTTTCGGTAACATTATATTTATATAAATTTCGATGAGTTTTTTTTCAACGGAAAATTGTAGGCGAATAATGGAACACTAGCGCTCATATAAGAAGTATACCACCGCCGAAGATCTAGCTCTCCCCAACTGATGTGAACACCCAGACTTACAGATACATATATAGGTATACATATATACTCTGTGTTTATACAGACTTACTTAATGTTGAGTCACCTTTAAGTAACAGAATTAAGATTATGTTACAGTAAATCCGATAGATAGCACTGTATACCGACTTGACTGATATCTACCTAAATTGCAGATATTTTTCCTTGTCTTACAAAACCAAAACTCATGTTTTTGTAAATGCATGTTCCACAAGCTTAACACATGATTTGATAAAAAAAATTGATATGATATCACTTTTACTTGCATTTTTGCACGTCGTAAATTTGTAACTTGCTTATTTTTACTGGCAATCGTGCAAACCCGTTTTGGTTTACTGCGTTTCTCTGAATACATTCTGTTCAAGGAATGTTGCCTTATATTTTTATTATAAAGCAGAACCTACCAGCAACTTTCATGATCATCACAAGTTATGTATATCAAAATAGACGTAGAATAGTAACCAAATGCTCGTTCATCACCATCTCTCTTATGTGACCAGCAACATTCATCCCGATACAAAAACTGAGAATCTCAAATCGCCCCAGATTATCCAAAGTGTACAAGTACAAGTTACACATCAATAGTGATAAATGAAAAGATTTGCAGCTCAGTTTGCTGTAAAGGTGACCACAAAACTTTACAGCTTCAGAGGATTAAGTATATTCGTTAAGCATGAGCAATTACTTTAATTATGCAACGATAGTACATGATTCACACAAACCAATAAACTTGATTCGCCGATTTATTTCCTTATTCACTGCAATTGAATGATCAACCCCAACCATATCACCTTCACTTTCAGTTCATTCACAAAGTGTTGCAAAATTTTGCATAATATAAATAAAGAGACAGGTGCAAGAAGCAATATTTACCCTTTGTTCCCACAAAATAAACTCGGTTACATTTGAACCATTTCATTATGTTGACCAAACTTTTTTTTTGCTGCTAACGCAATCCACTTACACTTTCAAATGTAAACATTTAAAAAAGAGTTCATTGTGGTTGCCTTCTTGGTGGTAGTATGCATGCAGTGCAGTGGTCTTTTCCGTAAAAAATGCCTGTAGTAAAAAAAAGCAAGCAGTTGTTGTTAGCAGTTATCTTTAACTTATATACTATGTAAAGTAAATAGTATAGCGATTCTGCCTGTAATAAAGATCATTATACTCTATTAGCCATAATCATTTCATTTTCAGTAAGTTACCCTGCATATATTTATAACAGAAAAATGTGATGTACACAATATAATCATGATAAGTTACAGTAAATAGTAAACTACGTTTCATGTAGTAGTAGTATAACAGGTAGGTACGTAATACGAGAGTAAAGAATAATAATAAAGAGTTTAATGGAATTAGAGGTGAGAGTAAGATGAGAGCAGACAATGAGCAGTCTTTGAGTTCAGGTTTGGTAGTGTTGCTTACTATATCGCTAGCTCTCGTTATGAAATCCGGTAACAGTATATGACGATCTTGTGCTGAGGAGTAAACCTGCTTGCAGGATTATATCTTGGTTGGTATACATGGCCCGTGCTAGCATACAAACAAAAGTCTTTCGCGTACCTCATCAGCAGAGCTCTCGCTCTCACTATCATTTCATCTCTCTAGAGAAACCTGTCTATTGCGGCAAGCTGTTTGTTTGGTGTTCTTATGCTGCTCCTGCTGCCTGCTGCTTACTACAACTACTACAACTTTACTACTACTACGTTACTCACCACTTTACTACTCATACACACTCGTATTCGTCTCTGTAGTTTTTTTTTTCCTTTTATTTTCCTACAACCACCTCATGCAACAAAGCTCAGTCAGTCAGTCAGTTGGTCTTCCACTTGCAGTGAGTAAAGAGTTACTTTTTTTGCTGCAAAGCGTCACAGCGTCGTTTTTTAAAACTCTTTGTTGTTTTTGCATTACTTTGCTTACATGGCGTACCTGCTGCTTACTACAACTACTACAACTTTACTACTACTACGTTACTCACCACTTTACTACTCATACACACTCGTATTCGTCTCTGTAGTTTTTTTTGTTTTTTTATCCTTCTATTTTCCTACAACTACCTCATGCAACAAAGCTCAGTCAGTCAGTCAGTTGGTCTTCCACTTGCAGTGAGTAAAGAGTTACTTTTTTTTGCTGCAAAGCGTCACAGCGTCGTTTTTTAAAACTCTTTGTTGTTTTTGCATTACTTTGCTTACATGGCGTCATGTGTGGATTTTAAAATGCACACCTATAAAATTACACAAAGCCAATAGCACACACTTCTTAAAAAATAATCTTTTGGCTCTTGTTTAATTTTTTTCCTCCGTATGTACTCAGTATATATATATATAGTGAAGTGTTCACAAGGCCATCGTCATACAACATTCTATATTTAAAATCTTTTGAAAAGGAAAATCTCTGCTGAACGACGTGGATTGCATTTTGAATTGCAGTGCATCGCATGCAGTGATGTGCACTCTGTGACTGTGTTGTTGACTGATTTCCAAAGCTATAATCATCGTCACTCGACACTACTACTACTCTCTTGTTGTAATTATACCGTATTTTTTTATTCGTTTGTACTCAAGAACAAGAAAAAAAAACTAAACAAAGCGTAGTAATAATAATAGCATCCTTTCCCATTTAAAAAAAACTCTTGTGTACATCTTCTTCTTGTGGCATTTTTGTTTTGTATGGTAGTGTTTCATTTTCTTCCCGTCACGTTGAAGTGCTTCAAACGTTCAAACCAACAATCATCCTGTTTGTTGCATTGTTATTGTGCATATGCACATCGTCTTTTCTTCATCTTTAAAAAAAAGTTAGAGTGCATATTACCACAATTACAAACAATCATAATTAGCGTCATCTTCAACAACAAAAAACTACCCTTTTTTGCTATCGTGTAATGAATAGAATAAAAAAATAAGATATCAATTACCCTATAAAAATCCTAGAGAAATTATATGTTTTGATTAAAATGGTTTGTTTCATATTATTATTACCAACTGCTGCGATCTCAATATTTTGAAAATGAAATGAAAGAATTACAAAAAAAATAGTAAAAAGTGAGTTTTTTTGTATACACGACATTCACAAGAAAACCAGTCTACAAACCTATTTTTTCTGTTGTTTTTTTTATAAGAACAATAAATTGTATTAAAAATATAGAGCATATAATATACAATTATTACTAACGTGCTCATCGTGCTACCTTGTATATCTACAACCGATACAAGGCATAATAATAGAATATATCCAATGACAAGTTGTTGTTTTTTTGCTCTGTGCACGAAATAAAGTTTTTAAAAAGGGAGGAGAGAAACTGGACCAGGTGAAACTGAAATCTGACACAGCCCAAGGCTCCAGGTGAAATTAATCGGAAGATTTTGTTGTTCACTCTCAGTGGAATGATGATGACGATTATTATCGCATCTCGTGCTAATGCGATTTAGATTGCTATTGTGAGCAAGGAACGTTTGTTTGTGTGTATGTGTGTGTGTGAATGCACAGTGGAATTATATAAGGGCACATTGAGATTTCCAGAAAAAGTTATTTCTTCATAACCCTTTTATCTCTCTCTCTCTCTCCTGTTCTTCTGGTTATTGGGGGAAGAAATACTGTGTGTGAAAGGTTCCATAAGGGAAAATCGTTCTTTGTACACCTGTGCGTGTTCTGAATGTAATTTTTCATAATATTTTTTCAATTTTCTCTCTGGGGAATAACTAGTAGCATGTCATATATGTGTACTACGCAATATGTGTAAACTGATGATGATGATAATATAATAGCCCGTACACAAATATACCCGTGTTTTTTTTCTCTCTACGAGGACCAGCGCGCACTTCATGTTCCCATTGTTGTTTGCGTGTCTAACAAATTCAATCTGATTTTGGGCCCGTGTTTTTGGTGCTGGTGGTGGTGTTACAAATGGATATAGATACTTAATACATCCTTCTTCAACATTCTTTTCAAAGTTTATCGTGATAGATTTTTAGAAAAAGAAAAAAAAAGAGAGTGAAGAAAATACTTCAATTTTTACAAAAATGCAGCAACATTAGCCACGAGAGAGAGGGAGAGTGAACAAGTCTGATTGAACCACAGCAAAAAAAAAGAAGAAAAAAAACTTTTTTTCCCATTTCACCGGAGAAATATCAAACTGTTCGAGTGGAGATATTATTATGATCTTTAGTGTTTGGCGAAATCACCGGAGCACCTCTGCAGTAAATATAGTCGTTGATTGATTTCAGACTACTTTTCTAGCTCTTGATTCTTCTTAACTGGTGCAGTAGTGTAAAAATCAAAGGAAACTCATTTTCCCTACTTAAAAAAACAAGAAAACATCTCTTGTCCAGAGACTAAGGATAGCAGCGACATCAAAGAAATAAGAGTCCCCTATATTTCTTTTCTAAAAAAAAACTTACGAAATACCCACATCAAACCAATTCAGTTCACACTGACACAACGCCTACACTTTTCTAGTAAAAGAAAGTTACGGTGACTGTCAACACACGGCGGTCTTCTTTGTTGTCAGATAAAAAGGAAGAAAATAAGAAAATAACTTGAGTTGAGTGAGTACTTTACTTTTAACAGAGGAGGGAGAGAAAAGGATCCAAGATATTTTTGGTACATTTTAAAGGATTTACAAGAACACGCAGGTACACACCTAGAGACTTTATCGTCATAACTCTGTACAAAAATATACACAGGTTATTCCTTATATTTTACTATTCAAACTTTGTCGAACGGAAATACTGCGGGAAAGGTGAAAAGTTTATGTTTCCCCTCTGTGCTTTCCATTTTGGTAACAACAATCAGGAAGAAGAAGAAGAAAGAAAAAAGGATTGAGTCATATAGTAATATTCTTCTACTCTCCTTCAAAATGTGGAGTAAATATGTGGGCTGAAGTACCATAAAAAATGAATGAATTAAATGGTGAATTGATGAAGAGAAATAGGCAATAAGCAATCAAGCAGACATTTTAGTGTACAATAAACTTTTCAATGTGCACTTCATACAACAAACTGTGTCAATTCACTTTATACTCTTCATTCTATACATAAATTTTCATCCTAAAACCGTGTGACTGTGTGAAAGTAGTAAAGTTGAAAACTGCGGAAACTTTTTATTATTTCTTCTTCTTCTTGAGTGACATTTTCAGATTCTCGTAAAAAAAAATTCCTCCTCTTTTTCTCAAGGCAAAATACAACGAACATTTCAAGGATATTTTACGCTAACTAATTAGCAATTTCGTTTGTTACTACTTTGCTTTCCCTATATATCAGGTAATAAAGATCATTAATATATACTCATTAATATAATATAATAAATTACAATTTTTGTATGTATAAATACATATATCTCTTACATAAGAGAATAGAACCTAATACAACTTGCAAAAAAATAAATAATGGTTTCAGCTTAATTACCAGTCGTTCACTTAATCAGATTTTTTGAATTGAAGAATAATAATAATTTATATGTGTAAACCACTAAAAGTCATGCTCTTTTTTTTCTCTGCTATATATTATTGGTAAGGTCACCTTGAGTTGAGTTTTGCTCGCTCGTGTAAAAGTGTAAAAGTAAGTGTATTATGTTCCTTCCGTCCAATTAACTTATTGACTTTTGTTACACAATTACTTTCCATAATCCATACACCAAAGTTTCAACCATAAACTTGAGTCTTTTGGTGATTAAAGTTTTAAATATGTATATAGCCAACGAGTATTATTATAATTATGATGACTGCTTATGTGCTACTACATAATTTCATGGATATTAAGAATACATTTTATGACTATTTATATGATTATTATTATTATATAATTCGATCCGATCATTCATCCTTGAAAGGGGAGACCTCCAACAAAACAAAGCAAACACATTGTAAAATAATTATATCACACACAGGGCATTAATAAATATCATATCGTATCATCAGAGCAGCGGCGGCAACAAAAAAAAAACATTAAAGTGATGAATTGGTTACCATGTTACACTTTACACTAGCATCCAAGCGAAAAGCTATAAGAATGTCAATATTTGCTCTTATTAATGCCAACTAATTAACATAATATTTACCTATTGAAAATCCACCCTGCATTTATTTTTTGTACTCTTCGTCTCCAATATTTACACGAGAACTCGGTTTCAGTTTCACATTCATAATAACACATACCATAAATACCTCTTTAAATCTATATTATTACTTTAGCTCGGTATTCACCATGTACATATTTATTCATGATGATGAGAGGGAAGAAAGAGACGATGAAAAACAAGTACAAGGTGAGATGAAAAAAAGTTCATCTGAGTTTCATGTATCTCAAAAAAAAAAATCCTCTCTCGTGTGTCGTGTGTAATATGATTTTGCTTGTATTGCGTTCATGGCATTGACATCACGTCAACTTTGAAAGGTATGTATGTATGTATATCCAATCCACCAAATACCAACCACACTATTAACATGTTAGCTATATATACCTATATTTATTTTATAGCTACCTATATATATATATATGGTATATTCATAAAAATTTGTACTTTTGTGCAAACACATCTGTATTGTATATATCGCTTCACTTATCTTATCTTTCACAGACAACAACAGAGTGAGAGAGAGGGAGAGGGTTTCACAATATATGCCATTCTCTCTATATACTTCATTATTTGTGTAGGAGAGCTACATGGAATTCTTTTAAAAAGAAATTGATTCATGCCATGTCACACGTCAAATACAGAAAAAAATAGTACCAAAAAAAATTATATTCTTCTTATGAAGAATAGTATAGGTATTTACAACAAAACAAACAACTCAAAAAAAATTAATTATTAATGCGTTCGTATTTAAAAACATGACTCATCTGCTGCTCACCATCATCATCATGTAAAACCATATTACAAGCATGAACATTTTTAAAATCCTTTTTATATGCGCTCACCACGCCACACAACGACGCAACAATAATATCGACATATTTGGTTGGGCTGACTGCGCGAGTTGTTGTTAACTATATATTGCCCGCAATATAAATGCAACAATAATATATTTATTTTATTAATTTTTTTTTGCAAACAGGCATATATTATATTATATATAGAAGGTTATATGTATTCAAAAAGAAATCTTCAATTTTTTTTGTGTAGTTAATTTTTATTCATATTAAGCCATTTGTAATCCGCCTTTGTTGTAATAATAACAATAATATGTCCTTTGTATACACAAGTCCATACTCGACTAAAATTCTCAAAAAACAAACATTTTTTAAATGTATTCTTCTCGTTCGTTATTCTAGTACTGTTACGAATATTTTTTTATGTGCATACATACATATATGTGGTATATATCTATTGACATACATGCAAATTTAAGGAGAGAAATGTGTGCAATATGATGTCTCCATATAGGCATGCAAATATATAATATTTACTATATAAGTGTAAATATTCATAAAAACTAACAAGTATAGTATCACAATTTACACTAGTGCGATAAGCCATTTGTAATCCGCCTTTGTTGTAATAATAACAATAATATGTCCTTTGTATACACAAGTCCATACTCGACTAAAATTCTCAAAAAACAAACATTTTTTTATGTATTCTTCGCGTTCGTTATTCTAGTACTGTTACGAATATTTTTTATGTGCATACATAGGTACACATACGTGGTATATATATTGACATACATGCAAATTTAAGGAGAGAGATGTGTGCAATATGATGTCTCCATATAGGCATGCAAATATATAATATTTACTATATAAAGTGTAAATATTCATAAAAACTAACAAGTATAGTATCACAATTTACACTAGTGCGATGCTGCTGGTTTAATGAAAATGGGGAATATTCTCTCTGGGGTCGTGAAAATATGATGACGATGATGACAGTGACGAATAGATATGTTTACATTTTAGTTGGAACATTTTATGTGATACGAATTGATGATGAACGAGCAATGTGATATCTAGTAATATTGCGAAAAAAGATAATATGTATATAAGAATGTTAGGTAAAATGGAATGACTCACACAGATGCTGAAAAAAAAACACACAATAAAATGGGAAATATATGACGGAAAATTTTGGTTATGGAGGAAAGAAATGTGTTTTTATATGTTAAATACCTATAAACTTATTTTATGACCATGATAACTGAACTTACAGCTTCATACCTACCTATATAAAGCTTAATATGGAAATAATCATGTAACTCTTCTTTTTCTTTTTTAAATGTGTCTGGTCAGCAAAAAATAATATGATCATGTTTGTAGGTATGTAAATATATAATATGTATGTATGTATATCACTGTGTATCTGAGGCATATCATTTGTAATAATTCTTGTTTGCAAAAGGCTTTTTTTTCCTATTTATGTGAAGGATTTTGGAGAATTCCGCAAGCACATAAAGATCTCATTGTAAAAAAAATTAATAATAAGTTTAAGCTGTCATATTTTTTTCGTTCTTCTATTTCCACAATCGTCATCCTCATAGTCAATTACCTGTCCATAATTTCTTTTATAGACAGGATGGAAATGAATTAGTGCTGGTGTAGCAGCAGCAACGGCGAGTCTCCTTGATTCAAGGGCAAAACTACCACAGAGTACTATGCACTGAACACAACAACAATATATTTAACTATTTGTCCAGTCATCATCATCATCAATCACCACCTCCACCAAGATTAGCATCATTTATCCTACAACTTGAAAAACTTCTAAGATGCTCGAAGGCCAGTTAGTTTTAAGAACCAAATGCATATAAAAAAAAAATTAGTCCACTGCTGCCACAAACAATAATCTTTTAGCAAACAACTGCGCAGCATAATAATAACCATTTCCTCTATAAACATGCATATTAGTATGTGGGTAGGTACTGACTAAAACAATTAAATTCAGCTCACTTCATTCAACTACCTATGCACTTGGCTTAGAAAATATCATAATGAGTTACAAATTCATTTTTTCAAAAGGACAAAAAACCATATAGCTGTGTGTCTGTGTGCTCTATTTTGTTTGCATGCTGCAGTTGATGGGCAATTAAAAAGCAGGTACATTATTTAAACAAGTGTATAATTTGGTGATTTACAGTAGTGACGAGATGATGAGCATATGTTACCTTGAAAAAAGTTTGAATACAGAGAACTTTTCACATTTGTACTCTTCTCATTGTTCACAAATTTTTGCAAGTGGATTCAGTTTTTTTTCACAATACTCAAGTTCAAAAGTTTGTATTCACAATTTACTTCACTCGAAGACTTTGAGTTTTTTGGCTTTTACAAAAACAACAAAATAAATGTGAGGAGGGAGAGCATATTATGAACAGCAGTGGTGAAGAATGTAACTTCCTTTTTTGTGGATCTTGAGTTTACTAAATACACAATATGTTTTAATCATCATCCCATCACAATTTATCATAATAATAAACTATTATTAGTGAGAGCAAAATTATTTAAAAAGAGTTAATTCTGAATCTAACAAAAAAAAGATGAAAAGACTTTAAGTAGTGCGTTAGTGCGTGCGTGACTTTTGTATGAAAATTGAATGAAAGTGATAAAGTGATCATGATAATAATAAGCTGTTCGGTGAATAAACAGGAAGAAAAAAAGGAAACGAGGGATTTTCAACAACAAAAAAAGCAAAAGTGCAACTCAACACTGTATCTACACATGTATTGTTAGTTTAAGAAGATTACAGTGATTTTCATACACGACAATGCAATTTGTGATCAATGATGATGATGATAAGAGATGATCAAGTGATCATTCAATTCAAAAGCACACGCCAGCAGAACAGTGTACACATATAATTATACATATGCACGCATCTTAAGATAGGTAAAATACATTTAAACGATAAAACGATACATACAATTTTTTTTAAACAATGCTGCTGTGTTTATAATATATTGTAAATTAGTACACAAAATCTCACACGAGCTTCACATCAATTCAAATCTTTATAGCCTTTTTTTGTGCAAAATTTGTATGTAGCATGAAGTTGTAACATAATTGCGTATAAATACTGACATTATATGGCATTGACAAAATTGAGTAGAAAAAAAAATGCAAGAATGAAAAAATAAAACAATGGGAATGGTCGATAGAGAGTATATATTATAGTGTACATAAGTGCATATGTCTTCTAGAGCCAGATTAGACACAGGATGGGGAGGAGAAGGAGGATATGCAATTATTGTGAATACAGTAAAAAAACAAACGATGATGATGATCATGATCATCGAAAAACAATGAAACTGACACAAGTGTAATTGCATCTTGCATCAATTGCAGTTTTCCCAAACATAAAACACACACAATACACACATTCAAGATTAAATGCAATTAGATAGGTAGATGTATTGTAATCATCAGCAAGGTAATCATATAGGTATGAAAATGATCTATGATGACACGGTTGTGCATTAAAAAACCAAAAATAACTGTAAAAAAATAATTGAATTGGATTGTGCGAAGGATAATTTATTATTTTAAAACTACCATCCTAATATAAAAAATATTCGAAACCTGAAAATTGAAAGTCATCATTATTTTTATTACTGTATGCATCATATGAGGTATGCAGATGCGTACATGTATGTTGTATGTGTGCATAAATTTTAATTTTATTTTCCCCCTATTTTAGGAGATATCGTAAAATAAAAATATTTGTGGTTTTTGTGGCAAAAAATAATAATTTTATGATTTGCATGTTGAGATGATGATAATAATCATTATACTGCACTCACCTACAGTAAAAAAAAGTTATGTACGTACCTATGAATGTGTTGTGTACATACATAATAGGTACATACACACAAAAAAGTACAATCCAAAAAGTGTAATTATGATTGTTATATTGACTGTGTAAAAGAAAGACTAGGATAAAGTATTCAAGTGAAACGAATCCAATTATTGCTAGTTGATCCTTCTCTTTCACTCCTTTTTGGACAATGCAAAAATCCTACTAAATTTTCCGTTCATCGTCTTCTCTTTTTATCACTAAACATGCATATGATGAGTGATGATTTTTATTACCATGAATTTCACATTTTTCATTCCTAAAGTAAAGCTGCATATTCTTTTTTGTGTAAAAAAAAGTAATATGGAAGCATAATTTTTCAACAGCTTATTATTATTTTTTATTATAGCTCTACTTTATGTACAAAAAAAAGAGTATCACAGAAGAAAAAAAACTATCTGTTACGTACACAAAACGCAAGTAAAAAAACAGAATATTATTTTCATATTCAATTTAGAAAATCCTTCATTTTAATTCTGCTTGACTTGTTTCACATGCGTCTTTTTCATTTCAAATTATTTACAGCATAAATCCATCAAAACAATTTTCTGCTAAAAAAAGCACGCTTAAAACTAGCAGAAATTTATCAAATCTGAATAAGATTCCCAGCTTAAGATATTTTAAGTCTCAAGCCATATATACCCATACAAAACAACAACAAGAACAACAACAACCTGACCAAGTAGAAAACCAACACCAAAGCACCACAACAACCATTCATCTTCTTAACTAAACAAAGACCCAAGCGTATATACATATATTACATACCTATTCGCTTGACATGCTTACACACATATATATGTAGACACATCATAAGTATATATAATGGTAGCGTTCAGTACAAGTCTAGTATAGTGATTTGCAAAAAAAAACATAATGATATCAAGCGATATAGTACCTATGTGTTATCGTGCAAAACAAAAACAAGATAAGGAATATACTTATGTATTTAAATAGCGAAAGTTATTGTGCTCACACAAACATGTTTTTTTTTGTATCAGAGTAGTAGCAGGAGCAGCAACCATATTTATAAAAAGTTGTATGCGATTATGATAATGTTGAAGAATGTAAGATACTGTATGCAATATTCATTATTATACACACACACACACACACTTTATATCAGTATTCATTATCATTATATTATATACCATGCTACATCATTGTAACATGTGTGATGCGTGTGAAGTGGATATAGCAGAGAAGAATTCCCGGAGGCGATATTCTCCCATCAATATTTTTCCTCTCATTTACTCTGTCTTTTTAGATGCATACCTACATAGGTACATAATACAGGCGTACTTGGGTATATAGTAATGTATGAAGTATATAAGTATCCAACATTTTGTCTTAAAATACAAATTGGTTTTCATATTGTTACACCAGCACTGATGTGCTATGTACACTTCTCTCTTTACACTCTCACTCTCTGCCTGTAACTTTCCGTATTTTACTTGTAAACCCTATTAATCATTTAAATATCCTTCAATATTTCACCAAAGATGCCGGTTTAGAAGAGGAAGATTAAACATAGGTGTATGGACTTTTTTGGGGTTTTGGTCTTTTGCTACTTTAGCTTTCCTCTCTTTTTCATGTTCAATTACATTTATTTATCTGCCAATAGTATATTCTTCCAGTAAAATTTCTTTTTCAAAATGAAATGAAAAAAGAGAACGGATGGAAGGGGTAATTGGGTAAACTAACAAAAACAGATATGTATAGAGAGATCGAAATGCCGAGATTTGTAAACGGGGATGGAAATGAAAACTCTTTTTTTTTGTGTGGATGTTTTCCTCTGCTTTGCTCGCCATCATCATCATCATCATCATCACAAATCTTGTGTCTTGTCATGAGTAATGTGTCTTCAGTAAAAGTAGAAGCACAGCAATTGCTTCTGGGAATAAAAAGGCTTGTGAGAGCATAGATACATACCTACACACATTATGCATGCAGTAGACAAGACAAGACATTGATTGTGGCTGCTATAATATATTTATGTGCTTGGGTTTATGGTCGGATGCTGTCAAGGTCATTAAAAGGATGAATATAATAATAGGTGTATGAATATACAAGTATATTACACTTGCACAAACACACGGACAATGCGATGATGATGACGACGAAAAGCGAACACAAAAATATATTTTAAAGAGAGACGAGGGAGTTGAGTTGGGAGGAATCGTCTTATTCTTTTGGCTTGTTTTACTTGATCGTCATCATCATCATCATCATCATCATCATCACGCTGCGATGTAGATGATGTGACTGCAGACTGTCAAACCCAAAGGCAGCATTGTAGTTTTAGTTGTCGAGAAGTTGGATACACACACACACACTGCAGACTATGCTGACTTGCATGCATGCATTCATTTATTAAAAAGATGCCAATAAATGATAATATATTATACACCTTTTCCTCCCTCTTATTTTGCTTTTGCCTGTCATGACATTATTAGTAGAGAAGTAGCAGGTAAGGTAGGTGGCTACATATTATTATTATTACTACTATAGCTTGTTGGGGAACGCCAATCGCTCTTACTAATTGGACCTCAGGTGGCTTCTTTCTTACGTGTTGGCAATATGCAATGCGACGATGAATACCAACGAACACGACTATTATTGGAAAGACAAGGTGCAATAATGAGCGTGGAGGAATATTATGATGATCATGATCATGATGCCGATGGTGACGGCAGGCAATCTGCAATGATCATCGCGTGGTTTATGACTGACTTGGGCTGGGGATAGACTTCCTCCATAAAAACCCTGGCTGATTTTGCTTTATAACTTAGTGTGCAGTAAATGTATCTTCACAGTTGCCAGAAGCCAAGAAAAAAAAAACTAATCAGCTCCTGTAAGCTGGCTCAGGAAAAAAAATAAGGAGCTTTCATTTGACAACCCCAACCGATAGTAGAGATGATCATGATGATGATTATAATGATTATGATTAATTTCTGAAGGATGTGTCCTATTACTCTTTCGAATCAGATATAAAAGTTCACAGAAAGGGAGAGCGAGTCAAAAACTAAAGCCTTACAACAAGTCACATAATATATTTATTACCATGGTACACCTATAAGGAAAGAAAACATGTAAATTGGTACGTGTAATTACTCTGATGAATATATTAATAATTTTTTCAAATATTCATTACTTATTATTATTTAATCCTATTTAAAAAAAAATTAGGAAAAAAATGTTCTCCTTCCTTCCTGAATTACAGGGGGCGCGTTTTCATACATATTTTTTTCATTAAAAAGCTTTTCTTAAAGTTACTACAAATAAGTAGCCATATGATAAAGCCCTTTTAATTGAAGTTTGCACGGTTATATGAGCTTTCCTTATAGTAGTTTCTTAAGCAAGTAGGCAAAGTGTAAAATTATCGACGAGAAGTATGCAAAGTCAAATTTTTTTTAACGATTTTTCATTAATTACTATGTATATTAATGAATATAGGTAGATATAGGTACTTTATAATATGCTTGTGCATGTTTGTGCAATGAAATGAATGTAATTAATGTAAAAATGTATGTATAATAGCTACATAATACACACTCTGTGAGATGCAGTCAAGCAAGTGAGCTTCAATGAAACTTGAACATTGAAAAGGCAAGAGAAGTAGTAATTATCTACTTGTACGCTCGCAGTCAGATGCTTTGATTAGTGCTTGAGGGTCTTTTCCTTGTTTTTATGTGTACTTTACAAAAAAAAAATTATATTTTACAAACCATAAGAAAAGCATTTTTTGGGGGTGCCTGAGGTTATCACTTGAGATGATGATGATGATGCTAATGTTATTAATAAAAAGCGTGCCTCTCCTGGTCCTGAATTTTGCTGCTGGTGTTTACAAGTTTAATGTTGAATTATGTAACATACAATGATGGGAATGTTTTGATTTAAGCTCTCTTTTTTGGCCATGAGTAGTCATAATTTGGTGCTAAATAGCTCGTGGCGGTAAGATGACAGAAAGTATGCTGATGATGATGATAATAATAAGTTGCATTATTTCAACTAAATTTTCAGGGAATTAAGGTAGTTATACTTTTGATAACAGAAAATTCGGGTCTTATTGGTAAACTAATCAAATGAGCATTACATAAAATATTTTGTTGGCCACGCGTTATAAAAATCGTTTCAAGAAGACAGACTCCCAGACTCTAGACAAGACACCACCACTTGTCCTTGCTCCCAAAAAAGAGCCTACCAAATGGATGAATGATAAAAAAATGTTCCCAGTATCTTTAAAATACACAAACCTCCCATTGTGATCTCTCTTTAACCAAATTACATGATCTTCACCTAGTTTCATTGGCTGATTTGAGTCTAATTTCAAGATTCAGTTTAGCATTGTAGTTACCAATGTTTGACACTTTGAACCACAATGCTGAACACGTGTGTAATTCTGAGATTGATTAATGATTCGATAGTTCCAACATATTTTCATGCTTCAATTATATATTATTTTTTAAAGTGAGTGAAGTACACTACTTGCCGTGTCAAGAAAGTCCAGCTTTAATAATAAACCAGAAAAAAAGATGATATGAAATGACGATTTTGACATGTATCTATAATAGATAGCTGTTCTTCTAACAGGAATGTTAAAAATAGGTCTGCCATCAGAACAAAATAGGCACGCACACTTTGGCAAAATATGAAACATGTCAATCAACGCATTACACCGCATCACTAAAACTCAAAACCATTACGCGATTTGAAGAGCCTTGTAGGTCCGTGAACCGATCATTTATATAAATGCATGTTTTCCATTTGTCATCATCATTATCGTCATCTGCTTACTAAGCAGACTGATTGAAATTGTACAACAGTCTTGAATGGCTAACTAACTATTATTGTTACTGCGCTTAAACATATATTATTACACACATGCTATTATTGAATTAAACATATTAGGCGGCTTTTTATATATAAAGATGAAAGGCAGATTCACAAGAAATAAAACGTGCGTGGGTATATATATATACATATTTCATTATAATCAAATGTTTGAAAAGGGAGGAAAAATGAATTGGGCGAATGGCAATCGAAGGCGGAGTACCTATATTTATCAATTGATCCAAAACATGGCATGATCAAAACATTGACTTGTATTATTTCTGATCTCTTGTCTTGTCTTTTCATGTTTTAGCTTGTTAGCGCTGACATTATTATTAATGAGAATATGATGTCAGTGGCAAAAAAAATTATTTATCTTGTTCAGTTTCAATTAAAGCTTTTCTTATGAAAAATTATAGCTTCTAAAAGTTTATTTGAATCGTGTGATTATTTTTTCTCTGAATTTTTAACTTAGTCAGACCAGCAGACATGTTGGTTCTGTTTTTGTACTGATGCAAACGTTTTTTTTATAGCGCTGTACTGTTTAAATCAAACGTATTTTGAGAGGAGATCTCTTAAAATAATGGCTGCGTGAATCAATTTTTTATTTGATTTTTTTTTTCGTCTTAACCAAGAAAAGTTCATGATCATACTTTTATGATTTTTTGTACTAATGTTTTAGTGAAATGAAACTTATAACATTTCCTTATTTGAAATGTTGGTTATATCAAAATAATCAAGTTTGAGAGAGATATATGAGAGAGATATGTTCTTGTACACAAGCGAACAGATGAATATATAAAAGCCAAAGGCACAGTTTGTGTACTGTTCAAAAATTCAAAATGCATACGTTCAAACATATAAATAAACGATATCCTATAAATTTTTAAAATGACAAGAATATAGTGTGGTGGTGGTGGTGTTGGAATTTAAAAATTCTAATTCATGCTAATATTAATGTATGTACATAATTTATGCACTTGTCAGTTTCAACCATCTTTAATCTTTTTACAAGGTCCTTTTTTGTATAATGGTAATAATATGATGATGATGACGATACATGATGAGTACAAAACTGAATACGATGCATTTTCCACTTTTCAATTCCAATTTGTTATTTGAAATGTTATAAATCATGCTTTGGTACATACGTAAAAAAAATGCATCATTGTAAAGTGATGCATAAATTGCATATTTTAAGTAAAACAAAATAAAAACAACTTTATACTTTTGAATACTGCATGTATTTTTTGAATACATACATATTGATGTAAATGCAATCTTGAATTTGTGTCGATGTAGTCAAGCCTTAAAACCGTTGCACTCAAACATGAAATGAAAAAAGGCGTTTTGAAAAATAGGCTTGTCAATTTCTCCCTTCTTTTTTGTCTGCAAACGTATAAATGAGTTGATAAGGGGTGGAGACTACAATCACACATGCAACATAAACCAAAGAATTTAGTAGGATATGTAGATAGACTAGAGCAATGATGTACGAGATGCGTTGATTTAAAAAGAAGAATTTGCCTGTTTTTTTAACGATAAAATCTCTGTTGAGAGTTTTAAGTTTCTGACGATTAAAAGATGAATTGAACGTAAATACCATTTACATGTATTTTTGACACTTGACGTTGACACTTCCATTTGGACATTTGAACATTGCAAAGTTCTTCTGCTGATTGATTAAATTATGACATTTTTGTTGCTACATCTACTCATCTTCCACCACATTAACATTTAAATCTTAAAATAAAATATTTTACGGCGTCCGGGTAAACGTTTATCATATTTAACTGGTTTTCCCACAATATACACAAGTAGTGCAAGTCTTATTCTGCAATTTTTTTTTTCAAACCCTACTTTGCCAACAATTTCGTCTTGCTGTACATTACTAGTGACAATGATGATGATGGCGATACAATGCTTTTATGGTAGACTTGTGTTTGGTAATGGAATTATGTTTGAAAGAGTCCCAGTAGTGCCATCATCATATTATCGTCATTCCTCTTCTGCACGGTTTTATCTTGATCATGTTCTCCTTTTTTTGGAGGGAATCGAATAGCAGCAACAGAAGCTAGCAAAATAGGGCGTTAGTAAAAAAAAGGAAAGCAGTAATGGCAAGAATCTACAAAATACTACACATACATACACAACATACATGTTCTTACATGTCTTTCTTTCTTTAGCTTCTCTCTTCTCTCCAGCTTCATCGTATTGGCGTCCTCTTCGACGACAGCGAGGAAGACTTATTGCTGGCATAAAAGGAGAAGAAGGGAACTGCACGCGCTATTATCTTATTTTTGCTACTTGCGTTTACATTTCTTGCTTCCTTACTTGTCTGCATACCTACAAACACACACTCTCCCCCTCTCTCTTTAGAGCTTGAGGGGAAAGAGGAAAATTGAATCTCTGACTGTAAGCATTTGCACTTTTGCACTGCCACCAGAGTTGAGCTGAAGAATAGCCGAAAATACACAGTCATAGTCTCACCCTCACTTACGTATACACACAATGTTCTCCTTCAGCCACTCCGACTCCGAGGTAATTAGTGGAACATGTTCTTATTATACAAAATCTAATAATCATGTTTCCTTAATATAATAGCTCTATATATAGCCAAGTAACTAGAATGCCCATCCTTTATAATAATAACACTAATAATGTATGTAACCAGTTGAGTGTAACAAGTATAAAAGGGACTTGACATGAAAGTTTACTTTTTTCCATGTTGTTGCTGGAGAATAATAGTAAAAAGAGTGGAAAAGAAAGGAGAGTCAACCTTAATTAGTTGAGTATGGAGAAAGAGGGAGCGACCATTGTTTTTGGTAATATGCACTAGGGAATATTACATTTATTATTATGATGGCAAAGCACAAGTGGAGGTGGTGGTGGTGGTACATATATCAGTGTGATGATGAAGATAACAAAGAGAATATATATGTATGCATGTAGGTATATATACCCATTCACTTGACTTGCCCACATTTTCAAGCTTCTTCATTTTCAAATGAATACATGCTACAAACATAACAGTCTAATGAAAGGCTACGTCCAACAGCAGTAGTATATTATTAAGGGCACAAACGACGATATGGTGATATAATAATAAACATATACATTTAATTTTCAGTACACCAACAATACTAACCATTGTCGTAGTAGTTTTTATTCTACGTCTTATTTCGTTTGGCTGGAGAATGGAGTGGAGTTGGAGGCTTGGAGGGAATGTGTGTTGCAATTTTAAAGCTGTAAGTAGTAAGTACTCTCTGACAGAGAGGGGAAAAAATGTAGTGCTTGTTATGAAACTATATCTATAAAGCAAACAAACTACTAAAACCAGACAAAATTAATGAATGGTAGACTTTTTTTTTCTCTCTATATCTTCATCCAGTTCATTTGTTATTTAATGTATGTATATTAAATATTATTGTGTTTATTTACATAGAAAAAAAAATATATAAGTATTTGTGTGTGCAGCAGCTAAACATGATGATGACTATATGCATGTTTGTGTTCTTTTTGGCTTATAATATATTGTACAACACACGGGTAGTGTTGTTCCTCCTGTCAACTTAAGTAATATAGAGCACATTACTTCTGGTGTTTTGGTCCCAGTGGCTGTGCGTCATTGTAATATATATATCGCTGTGATGTTTTGTGTCCTTCTCTTTAAAAAAAAAAAAAGTGCAAAGACCGTTTGGTGATAATGATGATGGTGGTAGTGGTGACGGTGTGGTGGTGGTGGTTCTCGGGGTTGTATATGTGTTTTTTTTGTATGTACTCTACTGTTACTGCTTTTTATCTCTTTAATTTTGCTTGTAAAGTTACAAAAGTCTGTTGCAAAGTGACATTGCAAATTACGTTGTGTGTGTGTTGTTGTGTCAGACAAAAGCTAAATTAAAAAATAAAATAACATTCTTCTCCGTTCCGTTAGCATATTATACACGTCCTCTGTGGTCCAGTGAAAGTTTTTTTTTTCTTTTTGAAAATTATATCTATTTTTGCACTTCAAGGCTCTTGTTTAGACATGCATACATATTAAGGATATGTATACATAACATGACGTGTAATACGAAATAAAAGGAACAAAGCAGGAAAATTACTGCAGATAAATAAAGTAGCTCAAAAAAAGGAGCTACGGGAACTGACGGGAGGGAGAAAAGGAAGGTGGGGATGATGGGGGGAAAACACTTGAGCATTCAATTCTACGATGTTGAGGAGGACTAAAAAGACGTTGTTGGTTGTTTTATAGATGCTTTTTATTATGTACGTCAAATGAGAGGGACACAGGAGAACGCCAAGTGTATAACATGTTGTAGTAGGACAAAAAGTCGTTTTTGCGAAAAACAAGTCCCTGCCAGCATAGGCCCCCTCCCCGCTTGTTTTGTTTCTTGTTGTACTTTTTACCTTGTTAATTATGTTTTCTGTTTGTAATTAATTTTGTGAAGAAGATATTAAAAAAGTTGAGTTATAATAGTAAATTAGGACACACATACATATGTGTATCTAAAAGTAGGTATAGATATACAATGTGCACTTTAGTAGACGGGAAAGTGGTACAATCTTTGTGTGTTTTTAAATGACAGGAAAAATAGGGCGGTGCTGCTGCTGCTGTTGTGCTGTTATAATGAAATGGGCAATCAGATGCATGTATATACACATATATGATGAGGTGGAGGGGGAGGAGAGCACAGGTGTTTGGTGGAGCACTTTTTAATGGCCCATTTTCAGCATATTTTATGCTAGTGTGTATACTCATTATGAGAAAACAATTAATATTTTTACGATTTTATTTACTATTCCTTTATCTCTCACTGAACTCATGGATGAAAATTGTTCGTTCTAAAAACTTGAGCTTGTATAGTAGGTATGTATCCTCTAGTATTACATTTTCATGTTGATGATGAGTGATAGATAATGATTTTGCGTCTAACTGTCTGCCGCAATCTCGTAATTGGCTGAGTATAGGCACAGGAGCTCATCATATTCATCATTTCTCATCTGGTTTGGGGCAGTGTGAACCAAAAAAAAACTTTTTTCTTTGTATAGTATTGCTAAGACATTAAACAAATGAAATGGAAAATATTTTCTACACGAGCTTTTGTCCATAGTACTTTTGGAATGATGTAAGAAAATTTCAAGAGGTGTGTGATGTGCATTGCATATTAGCATATTACTTAAGAAAGAAAGAATGTGCATCTTGTAATGCGATTACAAAAAACATATATATGAATCACTCTTATTTTATTTTTTCCACTATGCTATGTATACGCTACTTTATATAAACTACCATCGTGATGATGATGATNCTATGCTATGTATACGCTACTTTATATAAACTACCATCGTGATGATGATGATGAATCAAAAGTCAGGTTGGTTGGTTGGTTTCGTAGTAATATTTTGCTGGAAAGGTCTACAGAAAAAAAATACTTGTGTTTACTTGGTTCTTCTATATGCGTAGTGATATATGATGATGCTGATGATGATAAAAATACTGAGTGTGATGACTAACGAAAATCAGAATACCGTGTCGTTTTCTGTGGTATCAGTATTCCATGTGCATCACAACCTTGTCTATATAAACTGTTATGAAATGAAATATCATTGTTTGCATGCCTCTTGAATATAAAATAAGAAAAAGGATGAAGGCTCACAAAACATGGATATTCAGACAAAAATGTTAGTCAAATGTTCTTTTGCTGCTGCTGGAGCATGAGCAATTCATCATTTCAATATTCCAAACGTTCTCTTTAAGAAAAATGTATATATACACAACTGTATATTATATAGCAAGGCATATATTGGACAGGAGTGATGCTGCTGGATCAAAAGACGTAGTAAATAAGCGTGGTAATGCGTAATAGAGCAAAACTTGAGCATACGTTTACCATTGT